>NC_047565.1:39141113-39442989 GCF_902806645.1 Magallana gigas | reverse complement strand
ATATCTAAACTGAGTGGAAAAAAATACTTTTTAGGGAGCATATTCACTGAATGTATACGTAAATGTAATGTTAATACGAAATCGGCGCGCATAAAATGACTAAACGTCATTGGTAGATCAAATGCCACATTTTATAGAGTAGCTGAATATTCAATATATCTATGATAGACACAATACTATTTGAAATTAGAGTAGTTTGATTTCACTTCACATTATATTTTGTTGATATCTTATTTAAGAAAAAACGAATTGTATCAAAATTATGTCATAAGATTTATCCTAAGACATTTTTAATATCTTAAGATACTTTTATGAACATGATCACTGTATCCATAATAAATAAAGATTTTAAAACCCAATTATGAAGATTCTCTAAATACAAAAAAAAACAACAAACCAATAGAAACAAACAAGCATGAAAGTGATTCGTACGTATCTTCTTTCCTTTCCCAAACACAGTTTAGGTAGCATGCGTAAATAAAAATTTACATAACAACTGTCTAATTTCATTTTGTATGAATTATATTTTTTCCGTTGTCATGAAGAAGATATTTCGGAACTTTTGTATTATTGCCATTACTAGAAATGTTTCTTCAAAATTGACAAAAAGATGCTGATATTAAAATATCAGTTGCAAATTATTTTTATAAGTAAATAGCATCTGAAATATTAAAGATTTTTTTTCCAATTTGAATCAGATTTAGCTCTAGGAATTATGTTATCTTGATAAAAAGTACTGTATGGAGAGTTTACTGGGGTATATCGATTTACACAAATTTCGAGTTAAAGGACACAGCAAGTTATTTCTTCTTCTCGTGTACAAATTCTGCTTCATATGAATATAAAATAGGTTTGCTAACAATGGGGCGCAATTGGTACCCATGGCAATTCCAAAAAAATTGTTGGAAGACCCAATATCCAGATGAGATATTGTTGCACAAGATTTACTTAGCAAATTCCCACCTTTTAACTAAAGATTCTCATCCCGTTTTCAAATAATGATTCAGTAGAAGCTAAATTGGAAGTCCCGTGACAATGCTGTAGCTTCATGTAGTTATCATAACGGAAATTGTATAGAAATTGGTTAAAGAACACGCGTTATATAGATAGCGTATAATTGTTTTTGCTCATTAAGAAATGTAAAATGAAGTGCTGTGATGAGTTTGTTGACGCTGGGTCATAAAATAAAAATAAACGTCTATCGCTGACTACGTTGCGTCAAATCATTAGTA
This sequence comes from Magallana gigas, assembly GCF_902806645.1. Taxonomy (NCBI): domain Eukaryota; kingdom Metazoa; phylum Mollusca; class Bivalvia; order Ostreida; family Ostreidae; genus Magallana; species Magallana gigas. The sequence goes on along the minus strand of NC_047565.1, from coordinate 39,441,757 downwards.
TGGACGCATTTACTTGTATTGTATTGTTTATTAGTCAACAGCTGTACAGCTCATAGACATATACAATTAATATACACATGTTATAATACATATACTGGTCACTTGAAAAAGGCAAGTTTATACATGAAGTTTTCTGATTACAAAAGCATTCTTAATATATTTACCTAAATTGCACAAATCCTTTACATTTTGTGTTGACAATAATAGAATTAATTTAAAGACAGAGGGTTTAATATAATAAAACTTCTTAAGGAATTTTTCTCTTAAGTTACAGTAATAGGGACATTTCAATATAAAATGATATTCATCTTCTATATCTAAAGTACATAGAGGACATAAACGTCTTTGTAATGGAACATTGTTATATCTGCCAGTTTCGATGGTAAGACAATGGGATGATAATCTTAATTTACATATAAGTTTCTTATATTGTAAAGGAATTCTTTTTGTTAGATATGACTGCAAGGTACAATGATCAACTAAATATCTATAGATTGTACATTTGGAAGAGGCATTTATGTCAGCTAGTAAAGACTGTTTAAAATTATCAAAAATACGTTGCTTGGCGATCGTTAAAATAATTTCTGGCTTTTCAAAAAATTGGTTTTCCCATAAGTTCATTAGCCCAATACTTGTTGTTAACATATTCTTGATCTCTGCAGCCCAGTTTTTACATTTGTTTTTAACCTAAAGTTTCATTATACATATTAACATAACATGAATTCAAAATGCAATTTCTTGATGATAAAAGTTTCATCCAGTATCTTAAAATACGTATTTTTCTGATACATTGCAGAGGCATTCTGCCCAATTCACAATAAATAACTGCATTAGATGTGCCCCTTTTAACATTAAGTATGTTACTTATTAGGATGCAAATGTCCGTGCGTATAAAATGGAGGTAAGGAAAACACAGCTCTCCAGTAGTCTTTCTGTCTCCTTTTTTTTTATACAGGAAAGACCATTGCACTTGTGCGCATTCTCACAAGTAATGTTAAGAGATCCATGGGTTCAACTAATATTTAATTTTCAGAGATTTTTGTATTGAATATTAATCTTGATAAACTTAATTGTAATTAATATGAATATCTATTGTTAAAATGTTGTATCTGAATAAAAGATACTCAAATGGAAGCTGTCTTTCTGCTTCCTCTTTCTATACAGATTAAGACATAGGCTACTCCCCATGTAGAGGAAGATACTTTTTAGTAACACCTTGGCAAGGACACCGCCAGGTGTGGGCAAATTGGAAATGAGATCTCGGGGATCTATTTCATAAATATTATAACACTCCATATGACACACTAGCGGACTATTATGATATGGTAGTAGAAGAGTTAATATATGGCTATCAAGAGTATGTAAAAGCAAGCAGACATGTTCATGAACCTATCCTAGGACCATGCTCTTAACAAACGTCAGTTTAGTTTAAGATCAGTTTCTCTAAGCTCTCCTAAATTCAGGAACCTGCATTTCGTCGTCCTAGCTTTAGATCAGCATTAGTTTAAATCACGATTTCCCGAACTATTTGGTGTTTTTTGATGTTATTTGTAAAGATCGGTAGAATAGGGTGTTCAAATCTTTATTCTCATCACCTTACAACCCTTTTATAGATACTTTTTAAAATTATACAACACATTAGCTTGTACGTATATTTTTCTATATATGAATATAACAAAACAGTACATTGACAAAAATAAAAAGATGGACCACCAACCCCCCCTCCCCTCCCCCGTTGCTACGTGCCTTACTGTGAGCTTATGAATTAATCAATTTGTTTTTTTTCTTTTTTCGTTTTTGTTTTTGTTTTTGTTTTTTTTTTTTTTTTTTTTACAAAATATTGTCTCTGTGTGGCGAAAATGAAAATTGTTCATCTATTTAATCATAACATTGATTTAAATAAATTAAATTTATTGCTTTGCAAATTGACCAATAAATTATGAAAATATTTTTTGCTAAAGAGTTAATTTACTTTAATTAGTATAAGCCATGCAAGATAATTTTCACATTTTCATTTTGTTCCTGAAAAATAATTGGAAGAGACTTGCAGCTTTGTTTGATGAATTAAGTAAAAAAATTGTGTTTTCAGAAACAACGACAGAGTAAAAGATAGTGAGTGGTGGCACATTGGTAATGATGTTTGAGAAATTGTAAATCAATTCACTTACTTAGGAATACTTTTCAACTTTAACAACAAATTTACTAAAGCTGAAAAACAATTATCTGAACAAGGTAGAAAGGCCCTGTTTGCGCTTACAAAAAATATACGAGGAATGTTTTATTGGCGGAATTGTTAATTATTGTTCAGAAATATGGGGAAATAATATTGGTTGCATTATTGAAACACTTCATACAGAATTTCTGTAAACAAGTTCTCGGAGTTAAGAAAAATACAAATACTGCTTATATATATGCTGGATTAGGCCATGTGCCCCTTGTACATTATAGAATGTTTAACATTATTACGTTTTGGAAAAATGTCTAATTAGTGACAATTGTATAATTAGACATTGCTACGAAGTTAATTATATTAATTGTGAAGAACACGGTTATAAAAACTGGGTTTTCGATGTTAAGAAAATTCTCATTGACCTCGGTTTCTTTTATATGTGGACTAACCAAAAAATAAACAATGGTATTTACTACTTGTTAAACAATGAATTTTTGATCAGGCCAAACAAGATATTTTTGTAAATGTTGAAAATTCGAAAAAGTGTTCCTTTTACAAATATCTTATCGATGATATGCATTTTCAATACTATTTAGGAAAACCTATTCCCATTTTAAATTACAGATATATATAATTCAATAACGACTATCGTCACATCGCCTGGCTATTGAAACTGGCAGATATAATAACACAAATAGAGAAAATAGATTTTGTCCAAATTGCAAAACTAGTGTTGAAGATGAATTCCATTTTTTATTTCTTTGTCCTTTAAACAGAACATTGCGCATATTAAACATGAAAGAATATTATTATAAAAAAACCTTCTATGTTTAAATTAATTCAACTTTTAATACTGAAATTGTTAAAGATCTTGGCAAATTCATTTCTAAAAGAATGCTATTTGTATTACATAATTGTTAGTCTTTTGTTTTGTATTCTCAACCGGTATATATAGTATAGTATATGTTATTATTTGTACGTGCACAAGTTCTCCTGTAAAAACACTACCACCTCATGTTATACATATGTTATACTGATACTAGTAAGCTATAAAGATTAAAGTAATAAAGAATTGAAATTGACTTGTGTAATGTATTTTTGAGGTAGATTAATACCAATTTTTTTTATAATCATACTTGTAACTAACATTAATATTCTATTCATTGCAAATTTAAAGTGATTTTATTACCCCCCCCCCCCATGAATTCTATGAAAAGGTGCCTTCTCGTGTATTACCCGTATGGTAAGAGTGTCTAATTTCAAGAAAATTTCTTGTTAAAATAATCATTGGATTGTATCATATTCTCATGTTTTACTAGCTACTAATTTCCTTGTAAATCTTAATAGATACCTTTATTTAAAAAATGTATACAAATTGAAATATACTGGTTTTTATCGTGTTAATTAATTTTTTTCTGTCAAAATTCATAGTGATTTTCCCCATAAAAGTCTCTTAAATTAAATTACTGAATATAATATTTTAAAATAATTTTTTTGATAAGGTTTTTCTAGGATACCGTCGATCTACACCATAAGGTATGTCTTAAGCTGATCTAAGGGTTTTTCTAACTTTTTACCTAAGTCATATGTGAGTAACACTCTTAAGTCACAACTTAGGAAAGTTTTGTGAACATGTCTGCTGGTTTATCTTTTGTCTACTTAAAAAATCATATTACAGAACAATATATTACAGAAAAAATTGAACTGTAATAATGAAGAATTTATTCAGGTGCAAAAATGTGCCTTCACCTTTTTGAATAAAACAAGTTCAAAAAATCCGTTGGCCATCGATTGAAATTTTTGAATTGAAACTCATTTCTGGTGTTGGAAAACTCAGTAGCAACAGACTGTAGTACAAAATCAGCTTGCTTAATTTCAAGACTCATCAAGTACTTCAATCAATAGCCACACCATATGACAGGATCAACTATCTGAAATAAAATAGGGTTTTTTAAAATTAAAATTAAAAAAAAACCACAAATCAAAATGCAAGAAACGGGAAAAAATGTTTTTAAAAATATTTAATTTTCTACATACATGATTCCCGGTATAATATTCGTACGGTATAAAAATCGTACAAATTTTAATTTCTTTATTTACCAATTAAGGCCCTCAAGGGGCAACATGAAGATTGTACATACAGCATCCAATGTACATAAAACATTCAATAAACATGGACGAGAGGGAAAGAGTTGGATGATTGAAAGAGCTAGGACAGACAGGAACATTTAATTAGTATATATATATATGTATGGTTCTATACACTCAATACAATGTCCTCTGTATATTTATGTTTAACACCATACATAAATATGTCAAAATACAAATGTACATACAAACATGAAATAGTTTATCATATGATTAAAAAGTAAAAACTCAATATTTGACCAGGAAATACAAATTAAGGCAATGCCTTTTGTAAAAAATTACCAAGAGAGTGAAATATATCTAATTCTTCACAGTTTAAAATCCAAAATAATTTTTGCTTATCTTGCAAACTAGTAAAATGTTTTGCTTTAGATGAAATGAAATCAGTAGTTTCTCTCTTTCCTTTGTAACGTTGCTGCATTTGATAAGAAAATGGTCTTTATCTTCAATTCTATATTAAGGGTACACTTTTTACATATTTAGCTATGTGAAGCATGGTTCATACTTTTCTTATTCAAACCCAATATGGTTTTACAAAATTTGAAATGTAACGTTTTAGCTATTAAGTTGTTATAACACTGTTGTATTAATATATCATTAGACCGTTTTATTTTTATGTTATTGACATTAAGGATTCCTCATATTTCAGAGTCATAAAGTAAAATTGGCTTTATAGTGTGGTCAAATACATTTAATCTAGTGGATATCCCGGGGTTTAGACTCAGGAAATCTTTCCGTAGTTTGAAATAAGCTTTCAATCCCTTGTTGTGTAATTCAACCTTAGCCAGTGAGAAAGCCCCTGATGCTGTGAAATGAATGCCTATAAGTATTTGTAACTTGGTACACATTCAATATTGGAAATTTTGAAACAAAATTTATGTTTCATTGTTCTCCCGGCTTTGTTAAATATGATAACTTTGGTTTTATTGAAATTAACTTGCATACCCCAGTCATCACAATATTTCTCTTAAGTCATTAATTTTTGCTGAAGTCCTTCTGGTGACTATGGTGGTTATGGTGATGATAAACATTTAGTGAATATTGGTTTTGTGACGGCTTTTAATGAATTTGAAGTTTCCTCGCTTTTTAAAAAAAAAGGAATTTGGATATTTTACTTGCCATAATAAAGAAAACCCAGAAAAATTATGTACATGCCACATTATTTTCACCGGCCAAAACACGTGTGCTAGGAATGGTGAAGGGAAGATAATTCCCGTGTTTTGCCACTTTGTTTACAAGTTATTTTTAGACTACGGCATTCCATTTACAAGGACTGCAACTCGTTTGTTTACATTTTAAAAACAGGAATAAAGAACATGTACTATTCCTAGTTTCTGGTTAGATTTAGTGGATATCTATACTCCGATTATAAATAATCAAACTCCGATTTTAAATAATCAAAATTAAATCAGTTATACCCAATAAAAAAAAACTTGACTTAAAATTTTCAGCAACACCCTGCTTCAACAACAAAAAGTAAAAAAAAACCAGATTTTTTTTCTCCTCTCATTGAATGAACATTTTTAGTTTTTTTCAAAAAATAACCTACGTTTTTGCGTATAAAAACTTATTCTGTTAAGAACGTCATTATATTTTTGTAAAAACTGTAAATGAAGAAAAAAACTTACATTCACCTATGTTTTAATATTAATTGAAGATATTTCTTTTACAATAAATAACAAAATAAACACGTCTTGTGAGAGTATATTTATCACAAAACAATCCATTTAATGTTTTTATATCATATTGATTTCACGCAAAATGCATGTATGGAATATTTTAGATGGTTCATATTCTTGAAAATTAGACGTGAAATATTAAAAGCTTAGGGTTTATATTTCATATATTTGGCAAATAAAGACGATAGATAAATGTATGACAAATAAAGAAAAAATTAAACCGTTCTTTGACCCTTAAAGATAATTGTCACATGAAAATGATAATTTTCTGTACCCAGGACAGTGTTTTGCATTTATCGAATAATTCTCTTGCATCTGAAATACATTCTTGTAGTCAAACAAAATTGCAAAATCAGAAAATATTGATCGGCAAAAATCCTATTTTAGATCTCTTGTGTTTTGTTATATGTATGACAACTTCAACTATTTCCATTCCAATATTATGGGTAAACAAAGTATGCTATTGACACACACATCATATTTTAAGATTAATTAAACGACGCAAATCGATGTAATTCACGGTACACAATTTAATATTTTAATAAAGTTTTTTTTACAGCAGATTCAAATGAGGAATAGTGGCGATAAAGAGAAAATCTAACCCAGAAAAATAACTGTTACTTTCTAGCGTGTAGTTCATGTGTAAACAAAGGAGGTATTACCTACCGAAAATACGAATAATATAGCTAAAAGCATGATCACAAGAATACAATTAATGAAGATACTTACGTTAACAACACCAATGAACAAAAAGTAACCTTAAAATACTCCATTGAACTCGCAAAATTCATGAAAACAATAAAAATTCTCCTGAAGCGAACTAGCCTAGTCCGCCATTGTTTTCAAGCTAAATAAACCGCCTGACGTCACAAAATGTATATACAGTTTGAATGCCGGTTTTAGAGCCTGTTAAAATAGAAATTCCGAAGTCCTTTAAACATTACTGAAAAAATCATTGTGATATCTTCAGGTTATATCAATTCTTTACTACTTTAACCTATGCACTCATTCTTTTATTCTTATATAGTTAGAATTATTAAAAGAAAGTCAAAAAACATGCCTGTCGACATTCTCACTATGATTATCAAGGTGGCGATATATACTTCCGAGGAGGGTACCCTCCTTCCAAAGATAAAAACACGAAAGCAGATAAGTTTAAAGAAACCAAAGCAGAGTTTTATTTACAACTAAATGTCAATCTTTCGAATAATAACAAGAAAAACGGCATCCAGTAAGCAGATCATACCAAACCAGAAGGGTGCGGAACAATGTCAACACCGATGTGTTGACATTCTTCCGGGTCGACATTGATGCTATGTTTATCCGACGCAGTGTTGACCTTATACAGGATTCTCGTATATATATATATATATATATATATATATATATATATATATAATTTAAAAATAATAAATATCCAGAATAAAATCACAAATTGATCCTATTAACCGCAAACGTTTTCGCCATTCCTGGCTCTTCAGGCAGTTATGTACAAATGACTAATATGTAACGTAGTAACGTCAATAAGCAAAAGTTCATTGTGACGTCATAATAACGTTAAAGTAGCGGAAAGTTAGAGTCACAGAGCAAAAAGGCGCTAAGAAAATAATAATCGCAAATATTACAAATGATTCAATTATATCACATGCATATAATAAATTTTTCACTGAGTGCGATTAAGTTTTGGTTTAAATAATTTAATAAAGTGGTCTTCCTTGGCTAAGCGCAGTATTTCATTTTCATTTGGAAGTTTATAAAATGGGAATAGGGTAAATTTTCCCTGGCCGCATTCAGCAAAATGTTCACAGCATGGAGTATTACGAACACTCGAGTCTTTAATCTGTTGCTTGTGGACACGAACACGCGCGTTTAGTTTCCCCGTCTGTCCAATATAAAATTCTTTGCATGTTGGGCAAATAGCACAATAAATAACATTTTCCGATTTACAGTTCATCGACGAATTGGCGCGAATTTCCATCCCAGATTTTAGTAGAATTGTATTTCCTTCTTCAATGTAGGCACATGTACCACATCTCGGGTCGCCGCATTTTTTCACGGATGGAATTTCCTCCTGCATTGTAAATCGGGCCTTGGTCAATATGTGTTTAAGATTGGGTGCTTGTCGTTGGCTATTGATTATGTCCTCGGATTGTAATAATTTCTTCATATTTTCTGACTGTTCTAATATAGGGTAAAGTCGTTTTGCGTCTGTTAGAATATTTCTGTTCCTTGGATTGTGGGTCACAACAAAAGCAAGTTTCCCGTCGGTGTTGCGATTATTAGAAGACCGGCGAGGATTACGTAGAACATGTAATGGAATTTGTGTCGCTCTTTTTACTTTAGCGTTGATTAAAATTTTCGGGTATCTCTGTCGTTGCAGAAATATTTTTAATTCTTCCAGACGTTTAGATCGTAAGGTTTTGTCTGTGATAATTGTACAAATTCTCCGTGCTAAGTTAAACGGAATATTGCGTTTTGTGTGGGAAGGGTGGCATGAAATAAAATCCAGATATTTGTGTGTGTCCGTGGGCTTACAGTATAAATCCGTTGTTATACATGACCCATTTTTTATAATACGTAGATCTAAAAATGGAAGTTCCTTGTCACTCTTCTCCATCGTAAATTGTATTGATTCATTTAAAGTAATTAGTAAAGAATGAAATTTCTCTAAGTCGTCTTCCCCTTTAGTCCAGAAAATGAAACAGTCGTCAAGATAGCGTTTCCAATTGGATCCTATATAGGTACTAAGTTCGGCATCAAACACTTCTGATGTTCTTTCAAAAAGTGTATTTTCTAAATACCCCATTACTAACGTAGCATATGTGGGTGCAACTTTAGTCCCCATAGCGGTACCTTTTGTTTGTAAAAAGAATTCCTCGTCAAAGTGAAAGTGGTTATTTTCCACAACTAATTTTAGTCCTTCAAGTATGAATTCTTTTGAGAACCGAGTATTTAGAGTGTTCGGATGTCTGTCTATCCAGTAATTTATGGCCTCTAGTCCTAATGTATGTGGGATGTTAGTATAAAGACTAATAACATCGAAGCTGACGAAAATTGTTTTAGGATCAACATATATATATATATATATATATATATATATATATATATATATATATATATATATATATATATATATATATATATATATGTGGGAGACTGAAAAAATATGCTCGGTGAAAATGAACTGATAAAATGCATCAAATTGTAGAAAAATTACACTTTAACAACATTCTCCAATGAATTTCTCTAACCCACACACTCCTACATGTACAAATTACATAGACATTATTCCCAGAGTAAACTCAAGATAGAATTTTACTTCTGTGGAATAATTAGAATTCGCAAGATCCGATTATTGTGGATTTCATATATTAACATCCTCATCAATAAAAAAAAAACATATTTTTAATAAATAACATCCCTATAAACGTACCTAAAAAAAATTACGTACTAGACCAGCCAAAGGAATTGGCCACTGGCACTCAAAATAGTGCATACATGGACTTGTATAATCTACATTTAAACAACAAAATTAAAGAATGTTTTCTTTGGTGAATCATGCGGGATCTGAAGGTAGCGACATTATAGAAAAACAAAACCTGCATTATCGGGTTATGTAATTTTTTTTCTGAAATAATCTGCATGAATCATCAACGAAAGCATATTTATATTTACATCTGTATTTTGATATATAAATAAATCGATTGTAAAAAGCAAGTAAAAGTAACTAAATTACTGTTAAATTACATCAGTACGTTGCCTAATCATTTTTTCTGGGAATTTGAGTCTGATATTATCATGATTATTTCTAGCAGTCCGTGATTTATCTAAAGCTGCTGAAGGTTTCGACCATCAATAAACTTGTTAGATCTGAATCGTGTAGTTTTCAACCCAGTCGTAATATACAGCGCTGTGAATTACATTTAATCGACTCTCTGAAGAAATAGAGGAGAAAATACTCGATAGATGTAAATTTAAAACAGTTACTGTAGATTCCTTATTTTACGCGAGTACTTAATTCCGCGATTCAACGATTTGCCATCAAATCGCGAGTACATGAAATTGCGATTGCCGAAATTTTATCAAAGTTTCATGTAGTTTACATGTGTCCCAAAATTAACAGCGAGATTTTAGAATTCGCGAGACGGGCTTCTCGCGATTTTACGCGGATATTAATTCCTCGCGTTTAATTAGGAATTTACAGTAATCAAAGTCCCACAGATAGTCCTATATCTATCACAGATATGTAACAACTGAAAGAATGGAACAGGCTGATGATACCAATAAATGATACAGTACCGATAAGACCCAACCTTACAGAAAGTATACCCCAACTAAACCCTGGGTTTACTTTCTGGTTAACTCTGGGTTTACTTCGGGTTTACTAGTGTGGACCTAGAGTAAACCCAAAGTAAACCTGGAGTGGACACAGAGAGTAAACGCCTATCAGAAGTTTACCCCTAAAGCAGACACTACATGTGTATTTGGAATATACCAGAGGCAGGAATTACAGGCAGTAAGATGGTAAGATGAAATAAAGATCTGCTTCACACTTCAGTGCATACAACTGACCACAAAAGCAATTCTCGAGTAAACCCAAAGTAAACCCCGAATAAACCCAAAGTTAACCCCGAGTGGACCCAAATTTTCAAAAAGTAAACCCAGAGTAAACCCAGAAAGTAAACCCGGGTTTAGTATGGGTTTACTCTGATGTTAGGTTGGGTTTGATTGGTACTGTAAAACTCTTTAAAAAGTCAAAATAACATAGCATAGAACATACTGGTAATAACATTTAGCACAGACTGCAATCAATAAACATAAGCAACATAAAGTCCATATAAATTGATATGAATGCACAATATGTTATTGAGCAGTTTGTTGAAATAAACATGGATTCAATCTCTCTTCAGTTTCATTTAATATTTCTCAATTCTACGTCTTATATGACAAGAGCATGTAGTCATTGCAATACATTAACGAGACGTACAGCGAAATTATTTATTGAGAGCCGTGTGTGCTTTGTTTAAAACTTCAAAACATTGTTTTATGGTTTTTGAACTGGTATAAAAATGGTCTAAAGAATATTGTCTCATAAAACACATTGTATTTTAACTTGTAATTGTACCTTTTTATTAAGAGGGATGAAATAAATTCTGAAAAGGCAGATGCCATTCCATGAAATGAAGCGATTGTGAAAAAGTATCTTTAAGGTACATATGTAGCATAGAACTAAATAAAATTTGATCTTTATCGTGCAATATGATAATTCTTTCATAGTGATAGTGCAAAATGATAACATTTGCAACTTATCTATGGTAATCTTTCAATTTGCCTGTTTTCAGGAAAAAGTCTTAATTATATTCTAAGTACATGTATTCTGCTCACAACTTACACATATCTTTTAACAGATCAAAGATGACCTCACACTGCATACTAGAATAAACGTTTTTTGCTTTAAATTTCAATTCAGTCTCACCGAAAATCAGTGTCTCATCAATTAGCGTTTCAAAGGTCTGCTTTTCTGCATTTAATGGGACCTGTAGATGCCCAAGCAGCCTGCACTCTGGATCATCTACATCCTTTTTATCTGAAACAAACACCCCGCAATCTAAAAGATTTTCATTGTTATGCAGGGCTTGAAATATATGGGACTTCATATACCCTGGCATGACCTTTTCCCCTTTGGTAACAATCTTGAAGAAGACATCTAAGCCCCGTACTGATTTTCCAATTTCGACCTTTTGATACCCTTCTCTAAATTTGGACCATGTTTGAATTCCATATGTGTACATGTATTTTTTTTTTTATTTACAGTTTTTCATTTTATAATACATATAACACATTCATACACACATACATACAAGTCATGATCTCATAAATCTAGAAAGCCATATGTGTATTTTACTGATCTACGCAAGATAGCATCTGGCGCGTGGCCAAAAAGACGGCACCCTTCAAAACAGCCAATCCAGCTTCTTCGGCAATAATGACAGAAACATCCCCAAAATGTTTCTTGATTGCATCCGGGACCAGTAAACATTCAGAAAAACCGCCAACCAAAACAAAGATTCGAATATCTCTTGCCTCAGATTCCCGGATTATTTCATCAATATATTTCACCATTTCATCAATAGTTTTCTTAAAGAAACCCCTGAAAAAGTCATTATTCCATACAAGCCTTCCAGAAATATAATCTACATTATTTCTATGGGTATCATTTTTCTGAATTACTTCTTTGAAACTCTTGACTCCATGAGACTTGGTGGACAATTTCACAAGTGCTTGTGGTATTGGCAATCGAGTACTTCCACTCTTGTCTTGTTTGATTGTTCGTTTCTTTGTTTCAAAACTCCTTGTGATGTCAGTATAATCTTCCATGTTTTCCTTTTTGAATTCCTCCCAAACATTTTCCCCAACCAATTCTTTTAAAAAATTCATGAACCGGTCATCTACAGCTTTTCCTCCCAATGACTCTCCGCTTGCTGGAAGAACTTCCTCCAAAGTGTTATCCTCACACTTCTGATGCACTGTTATATCAGCTGTACCACCTAAGTGTCGAATGTGGAAAATGGACTCTCAATATAAAACATGAGCATTTGATATAATATATTTTTTTAAATATTATTTCAAAATTAGGACAAATTAAAACTAACATGTAAGAAAAACAAGTGTGAAACTTAAATGATTGAAAGCTTGTGAAAGAACAAATTTATAATATGCCAGAAAGGCAATTAATGATAAAAAATAAAACAAGATGCCCGTGAACTACAGTACTCACATGAACAACAGATCCTTGAGTAAGCATAACCTGTCTAATTTTTCTATGTAAATCGGTAGGGATATAATTATAAAGAGTTTAGGACTTGCACTAAAATTTAAATTTATATCCAGATGCTTTCATAGTTATAACAAATTGGCTTTTGTAATTGATAAAAAGTAGATTATTTCTTATACTTAAGCCCCCGTCAGCGAAAAAAGACAATAGAAAACCAATCTCAAAATAAATTTTTATTATGCAAGAAAACATCTTACCCCCTAGATCTATCAGGATGAACTTTGTGCCTGGTTTCACAACACCTAATGTTGGCGATAATGTGTCTGCTTTGGTAACGTATTGGCAGTACATAGATGCTGCTTCTGGCTCTAGGGCTATAGTCAAGTTATCCTTTTTAATCCCCGCCTTTAAAAAAAATGCATATACTAGTAGATGAATAACAGTGGGTAAACGTTTAAGAAGCTAAATACAACATTCATTCACAAACAACTAAATAAACATCTAATTAGTATATATTTCGGTATTTCTTAGAAAATTTATTGCAATTCATATAGAAACCAGTTCAAACCAACCCATGCACTGCTTATGAATAACAGTATACATTTTTCATTAATTTTCATACAATAGGCCAATAGACCTTAACGTCAACTGAGTATGGAACGCCAAATTAACATTTATTCAAATATTTGTACATATCTTCAAATAATTGTACCTATCTTCAATTAATTGTACCTATCTTCAAATCATTTGAAGATAGGTACAACTGAATAAAGATAGGTACAATTGAATTAAAGATAGGTACAATTGAATTGAAGATAGGTGTAAATAATTATACCTATCTCTAAATAATTATACCTAGGGACAAATGAATTATACCTAGGTACAAATGAATTATACCTATCTTCAATTCAATTAAAGATAGGTTCAATTGAATTATACCTATCTCTAATTCATTTGAAGATAGGTAAAATTCATTTAAAGATAGGTACAATTGATTTGAAGATAGGTTCAATTCAGACATATCTACAAAGGATTTGAAGATAGGTACAATTCAATTATACCTTGGTTCAATTCGTTTTGTGTATTGTTGAAAATAATGAACGCTCCCTTGAAGACATTTCAACATGGAGGGAAACGAGGAAAGCACATATATGTGTGTGTGTGTGTGTATGTGCAATATATTTGCAAAAGGCATCATTTACTTATTAAAATATACATGTATATCAATAAGTAAGCCAAAAACATGTATACCCGAATACCCCAAAAGTGACGGAGTTAGGGTAGTGACGTAGTTAGGGTCACTATATACCTAAATAAAAATTTTCGCGCCAGTTGTGACGTAACGGAAATGACGTACTATACAGGGAGTATTCATTATTGCCAATATTTCAGTAATTGAAGATAGGTTCAATTCAATTGTACCTATCTTTAATTCAATTGTACCTATCCTCAATTCATTGCATTTGTACCTATCTTCAAATCAATTGTACCTATCTTCAAATGAATTAAAGATAGGTATAATTGAATTGTACCTATCTCTAATTCAATTTGAAGATAGGTACAATTGAATTGAAGATAGGTACAATTGAATTGAAGATAGGTACAATTGAATTGAAGATAGGTACAATTATTTAAAGATAGGTACAAATATTTGAATATATGTTAATTTGGCGTTCCATATCTGAGTAGCATAAAATCCTTACACAAACGTGTCGAGGAGTCTCAAATAAGCATTTAATTTTCATTCTGGAGTAGAAAAATTATAAAGGACTGCGAACGATTACATTGTCTAGCCGCCTAACTAAAAGTCAGTTTTTGAAATTGTCTAATTAAAGTTTTTTTTTTAATAATTATGTTAACATTTATGTATATTTTTATTAAATATAAATGATTTTATCAAACAATAGAGATAACTTTGTATTTTGGGTTAAAATAGCTCATTTCATAATAGAAAATAACGGAAAACGGAAAAGTTTTTAAAAGCATCTCCCCCCCCCTCCCCCCGTGAAACGAAAATTCCTTTTGAGGGGTTTTAGTTATTGTTATTTAGCACATATCTTTACCAAAGGGTTTGTTGTTTCACGGGGGGAACATATGTCTACAGACCGGAACACGTTCCAAAAAAAAAAAAAAGAATTTTGCTTTGTAAATTTTCGAAAAAAATTTAACATATATGAATTAAAATGAAATTTACTTTAATATAGATCGTAAATATGTTATTAATAAGTTTTTATGCACATATTGGCCGCTAATTAGTTTTTTCCTCACTCATAGAGACCGATTTCAATGAAATTTTTTAAGACCTCGCGTTAGCAAAGCTTTTGTTTAAAAATATATAATTTGATTACAAATTTTATTTTGATATAAATTGATTAGGATTTGATAATACTTTTTAGTAGAAAGCTTAGTTTTTTAATATCTGACAGAAATTCCGAAATATTTGGATGTAAAATGTAGGCGGGAAACGGGCGTTAGCGTTTGCAGTTCTTTGTAATGACGACCACCTTCCTGCCTAAAATCTTTCAAAAAGGACTATAAAACCTATAATTTTAGCGAAAAACTTAAAAGGTCATAATAGAGTGCATGACTTGGTATTGAAAAGGTGCAAGACTGATGAAAATAATTTTCCAATATTTGTTAAATTTCAGGATAGACTTTATTGTTATATGTTTTCAAAGATAAATTAAAACAAGGTGGCTAATATACATGTTTGATCTAAAACAACCTCCAATCCCCCCTCTCCAGGGGCAGACAGAAACTCTCCAAGTGGGTAATTAGGTCGGGCACCATTGTAAAAAAAATAGGGTAATGTCCTAGACTTGAACTGAAGACCCTTCAGTTTAAAACCAACGCTCTATCCACTGAGATAAAGGGTTCATCCATTAGCGAGTGCTAGTAGGAGCATGTCAGTTTAAAAAACAGAAAAAAACACTGTAAATATTGAAATCGACTTGTTGCAAATAATAGTTGTTTTGTGATTTAATATCAAAACTTAAGCCTCATTGAGAGCAATAACTCAATTGACAGACATCCATTGTAGTTAAATTTCAACACATGCATATAAAAAATTGGCTGTCCCTTTTTTCATTTGTTTAATTTTTTTTACCTTCAGGGCAGCCTCTCTCATAACCATTTTGGCATTGTCTCCCCATATAGCAGGAACTGTCAACACATATTCAATGTCACCATCCTGAGTGCCTAATAATTCTTTCTCTATATGTTTATACAGACAATCCTTCAGACACTTGATAAAATGTTGAAATACCAAACGTGCTTCCAGAGCTTCGCCTGAGATATCGTAACACAGAATATGCTGTTTTACATCCTGTAAACCATTATTCAACATTAATCAATGCACAAATACATTAGCCATTGGTCTAAAAGTTAGGAATTCAAATTAAACTATCTTCCGGGGGTTTACAATTCTCAAACTTACATTTGAAAATGCATTTTGCGGCAAAATATTTACATTAAATGTATCTTTAACGAGAGAGAGAGAGAGAGAGAGAGAGAGAGAGAGAGAGAGAGAGAGAGAGAGAGAGAGAGAGAGAAAGGAAAGAGAGAAAGAGAGAAAGAGAGGGAGAGAGAGGTGAACATACGACATCTCGGCGAAGAATCATTTTAAATCTTTGAAAAAAATAGTATTCCTTGTGACTTTCTTCTGATGTCAATTCTGAGTATTTGTCCTCAGCCTCGTATCCAAAACAAGATTCAGAAAAGTCCTTCTTCAATAGGAGACAGGTAGGAGCCTTAGGAGAGATCAGGCTTCCACTAGTCCATTGTTTAGTAAACACTCGTCCCCATTCATTTTTTGAGGAGAAGGCATAACCGGAAAACGTTGTTCCAAAGTCAATTGCAGCAACCACAAGCCTCGAGCATTTGCTATCTTTCTCCATATTAGAGATTTTGATTGATCTACTTTCGTTTTGTTTCTTCAGAAATAACACAGCAGGAAAGACAACATTGCATTACCATGCTATCAATGGCCATTTCTAAAAAAGATGTATAAAACTTATAAATGTTGATATTATAAATATATGTTTAATTATTATTTTATATCTTAGTTACTAATATAATAACTTGCCTTAAGCACGCTAACAGACATTTTAACCAGTAAATTTATTTGCGTCAATGTGACGTAGGCCTATCTACTTAGTATTTCACTGCCGGCCACTCAGCTGTACCTCTTGAGAATCAACAAGATTGATTTTGTCTGGCCTCTGAGCTAAAACTTCCGCAATCTATGCAAATTTTACTTAAAGCCTGTGTCATTTTAAACTTTTTGTGAAAAATAGTCAAATTTTATGAAAAGTAAAAAATACCTATCGTTATATCCTACCGAAAGTCCAAGGTCCTATTCATAAACTGGCTTTATAAAATTGTTGTCTTTTAAGTTTTGACCAACGTATAGACAGGTACACATGTATATATCACAACAGAGCAGTGATGCAGTACAGGTAAATTGTGAGAAAGTGAATTTTGCTTTGATCGATTATTATAGACATTGTATACCTGGCCGAATTATTATTTTTTAAATTAGCAATTATATTTTCATATTTTTTCTATAAGTGTGAAATAATTTACTATCAACCTTATTTGTTAGCTTCCACTGGATGTGAGTAAATGGGAGCAAATTCGCTTTTTTCAGTTTGCATTGAGACATTGCTATTTATCAAGTCACTGTAAAAGAAATCAAAAGAATTTCATGAAGTGTACATAACAATCCTTACGAAGACCCCAGGGATAGCTAAAATTACACAAACGTCATTATGTGTAGATTGGGGGGGGGGGGTAAATCAATTTTTAAGGTTATTTATTGAAATCGCTAAAACTCTACATTGTTTTAATAAAATATATACTTATTTACTAACGAATAAGGAAACACACACTTTACATATGACTTTACCTCTAAATTGATCCTTAACAAAATAATGATGACGACCCCCCCCCCCCCCCCCCCCCCCCCCCGAACTTCTTTTCTTCAGTAAATAAAAAAACTTTAATTTGATAAAGGTTAATTCTATAGTACAAGGATTTATAATCAGTCCATGCAGCTAGGGATCACAAGTGTCATTATCATTAGAAATGCAATTATTGCTGCATTCTGCATTGTATTCGTATTGAACTTGCATACCCAAATATATGTATGTATGAGGGGGATAATTGGATAGTGATTTAAAGCTATAGAAAAGGAAAATATCGGTAATATTGAAAATAATAATAAATAAAAATGTATTACATATGTAACCGAGCAGAAAGGAGGCAGATGGTGGTTTCAGTCAATTTATTAGATATAAAAATAGAGCATTGACCTATAAACAAAGAAATAATACATTAGACATAAAATAGAGTTTTACATGTACATTAAATATGTTTAGTTTTTGAAATCTTTGACAATAAGCTACCGTTACTCCAGTATTTATTCATAATATAAAAACATGTTTTGTAACAATTTAACATTTGAACTTACAAACAAGTTTTAGAAATTACTATGACAAGTTTAACTGCAAAAATACGATAAAGTATAAACTTTGCAATTAAGTTAAAATGCCCTAATCACTAACATGGTAGTAAAAAAATATAAAAGTAAATATAATATTAACATACCACAAGATGCAACAGATACACGCTGGATTGACCAATGATGTTGAATATGAAATACTGCCTAATTTTATTTAGTTTAAACGGTTACTTATATCAAATATAGAATTAAATTCATTGGATAATGAAAATAAGAAGACCAATGAAATTAGAGAACCAATGAAAAACGAAAGACTTTACTCAGCCAACTCAATCAAGTTGCGCAGTGTAAATGGCGGTTATTTAAAATTTAAGACTGTATTTAACAAAAACGGATAATAAAATAGATAAAACGAATAAATACATATAGAAATATGTTTGATACTATCACACATATATCAGATTATTTAAAACACGATATATGTAGTGACGGGAGGGAAAACCATCGAATATAGTTTTCTCACAGTGCCAATATATACCGGTAAGGTGAAAACGTTTAAGAAGCTGTATGGCCGAAAGGGCAAGTGTTTTCTTTAAAGAGCTAAAATATTTGTACTAGACCATCAAGCCATCAGTTATTTCGAGACCAGATTCCCAGATTAAGGGGAAAATGGTAGAAATAAATTTGTATTACATGTACAATAATAAATACATGTATAACACTTTTCATTTTAATATATATTTCCTATTAACTATGCATTTCATAAATATACATGTACCTCTGTTTAAAGATCGCGTGGTTTTCGTAATAGTTTCTTAACTCATTTTCTCAATTGATGCCCATTTAACTCAACCTGTGCAAGCATGGGTAAGGTCTAGTATTGTTAAAACAAAACAAACAAACCGGATCAAAAAAGGAGTTACAATAACTTCCACAACCCTTACTGCTGTCGCTGAGCAATTCTCTGTTTGCATTCATTCTTACCTTAACACCCCACCCAACTTACTTAATAGTTTTTTAATTTTTGAAATTTAAGTATCTTACAATTTATTTAATCAAATGAAGGATCACATCCTCTTTAAAGGAGAGATAGTTTAGAATTATTAAAAATTTGTAAATATTTTTACAAATTCTTCTTCTCAAGAACTATTACACCAGAAAAGCTGTATCTCGTATGGAAGTATCCTCACCTAGTGTAGATTCAAGTTTGTTCAAATCAGTAGGATGGGGCCACAATGAGGAGATGGGTTTTTACATAGGAATATATAGAAGAAATCTTTAAATACCTTCTTCAAAACTATCTGGTCAGAAAAGTTTAAACTTGTGTGGAGGCATCCCCAGGTAGTGTAAATTCAAGTTTGTTCAAATCATGGTCCACAGGGGTTGGAAAGGGCAACAACTTGGGGGGGGGGGGAGGGGGAGGTTACATGGGAAGATATTGAGAAAATCTTTAAAAATCTTTTTCACAAAAACTATAAGGCCAAAAAAATCTTAAATTTGAGTGGAAGCATCCTTAGATAGTGTAGATTCAAGTTTGCATAAATCATTGTTCCCGGGGGTCGGGTTGGGCTACAATGGGGGATGAATTTTTACATGGTAATATGTAAAATAAATCTTTAAAAAATCTTTTACGCAAAAACTCTTGGGCCTGAAAAGCTCAAATTTGAGTGGAAACATCCTCAAATGGGGGGGGGGGGGGTCGAAAATTTACATAGGAATATTTAGAGAAAATCTTCAAACTCTTTATCTAAAAAATTATTAGTCTAGAGAAGCTCAATTTTTAGTGGAAGCATCCTTAGAGTAAATTGAAGTTTGTTCAAAATTATGATCCCTGGGGTATGATGGGGCCATATTTGGGATGGGGGCAATTTTTACATAGCAAGATATAGCGAACAATCTTTAAAAATCTTTTGGGAAAGTATTCAGTTCAAAAAGCGGTAACTTGTGTGAAAACACAGGTTGTGCAGAATATATAAAAATCTTCTTACAGATACAACAACAAAAGGGTTCAGTATTTACCATAAAAATATATGGATAAAACTCGGTAGATTTTTAAAAACTTTTGTGCAATATCTACTGTACTTAGTATTCAAGATATTTTGATTTTGATACTGTAATGCTTATTTGATTAGAGTTAAGGATATTGGTCCTCAGGTGAGCAATGCGGACCCTGGACCTCTTGTCTTCATATTTTTTAATTTTTATTTTTCGGGAGAATCTATATCATCCCCTTGAAATTAGTATAAAACTACACTGTTTCATAAATTACTAGTATCATCTAGTATACATGTATATCTTTTTGCATTGCTATGATAGATACTAATAGAAATATTTAACTTGCATGCTCAAGCTAGTAAATATTAATTTACACGTATTTGATGGAGTTCAGAGATAATTTGTATTTTTTATTTTATCATTTTTCAGATGCTATACAGAAATGATAATTTATTTGTTTATAATGGATGTTGGTGCTGTTTCCTTTGACTTTCATACTAAACAGCAACAAATTAGAGCTGTCCTTTAAAATTTAACTCTTTTAACCCTGCTTTGTGTTGTTATTTTCTCAGGAAATGTTAACCAAACTATAATAATAGCTATAATATAGCTAAATATATTATGTCCATGTGTAAAACGTGCCCATTTACGTGTTCAGTGTAAAATGTGCCAACATTTAAGTTTTTTTTAGAACTCTATTTCTTACACGTCAATATTTCCACCAATTCACTTCCGATCAGTTGAAATGCTTTCCTTTTTTGATTTCATCCTATACTTCGTTTTTGACTAATCTAACAAGAAATTCGCGAGACACTTTATATATAATTACTTTTTTGAATATAAATAACACAAAACTTTGTAAAAATTTCCTGATTTATTAAGCACACTCTTCCTTTAAAGTAGAAGGGTATTTTTAAAAGTGATTGCACTTGACAGGTGCACAATGTCAAAATATCCAAGCCAAGTGCAGTGAGGCGTGTCTAATTCTGTCCAACCAGTACTGTTTGTAATATTTGAAAGTTATTCGGAAAGTCTGAATCTTTATACGAGCTTCTAATGGGGTTCTAGAGGGTGAAAAAGGTGTGAGACCCAACTGACAGGCGTAATTTTTCTATTGTATTATGGTGGCTCACTACACCGTGAAAAATTTTCTCAAATCAGCAGAAAAGTATTTGATTATGATAGATTTCATTATGGATAAGAAGTGTTTTAGTCTAATAGGCAAAGAAATGTGCAATTTTGGATAAAAATTACATTTTCAAAAAAAATTCAGTAGGTGTTATCGGCCAATTTTTGGCAAAAAAAACTTTAAAGGGGCATGGTCACGATTTTGGTCAAAAATTATTTTTCCGATTTCAATATTTATAATGCTTCAGAGAGGCATTTTTAATAGGCAACCAACTGATAAATATAGATGTTTTTAATGCTATGTTAAAATTTGAAAGTCAAATATCAAGTTATAAGCAAGATACAGAGTTCATAGTTCTTTGTTTTGTAAACAAAGCTCGAATATTGTCATTTTTACATATGTGTTGTATTGGTGTAAGTTTCAATCAAATGTATCTTTCTTTTGTTGATAATAATATTTATTCAGATATTGAGTTAGTTTAAATTGTTTTTTAAATGTCATTTTGTCTAAGAAATGGTAATTAATTATATTTTTTGTAAACAACTATAAGACTCGAGCTTTGTTTACATAACAACCAATTCTTACCTCTGTATCTCGCTTGTAACTTGACTTTAACATTCAATATTTTGGTCAATCATTTAAAATGCTCGAGTAAATCATTTTATACATAAAAAATAAAAATATTTTTTTTTTTATCTCAAATCGTATCCAAGTCCCTTAAAAATAATCAAAAGATAGACAAATATGCTGGAAAAAGATTTTTTACTGGTATAATGAACATTTGTAAACAAAAACAGGGCACGAGCCTTGTTTACATGACTAAGAATTGTGAGCCCTGTATCTTGCTTTTAACTCTACGAATGGCTCTCAAATTTTATTTGATCATTAGAAATACATTTCTATTGCATTATAAATAATAAAAACATAAAAATAGAATTTGACCAAAATCGTGACCATGCCCTTTTAACATAAACAAAAGCTCCGGGCGGATTCGAACTCATGATCTGGGGATCAGAAAACCCAATATTTCAACCACTGAGCTACGACGATATACAACCTAACCGGACGATATAAATAGTTTAACAAAACATTTAAATCGCCATCTTGAGACGTAGTGTCTTAAAAAGTATAAGTCTAGGTGTAGTGAGGTACCTTAAGCAGAGTATCAATAGACGTTACCGTCCGGTTAAATTGAGCAAAATTTACAGTTAAACAGTTTGTTTTATTAAAAACAGACTGCCCTAATCCGGAAGATGAATTGAGACGAAATAACAAGTAAAAAATATGTTCCCAAAGAAAAAAGTCTGTAAACTGAAAGGTTGGATATCCGAAGCCCTGTTGTACATGGATATGCATGCAAAAAGTAATATATATTACAATCAAAATTCAAAAATATGTCTCATTCATAAATTGTATATGTTGTGTCGAAATTATGACAAAAATATCTATTTAATCAATTATTCTAGTGTAGTCAAGCAAAAATGACATCAACAACAAGAAGAATCTAGTTAGAAGACGTGACACAGATCCATGGTCAACTTTAGCCAAAAGTTTTAAACAATTTAACCAATGATTAACTTTTGAGCGACTGAGTTTAACCATTGGTCAAAATGTAACCACTGGATAAGGGATTTAACCAGTGGTTAAAGTTACAGTACCTGCAACGTTATTTTTTACAATCCTATCCTATCGTATCGTGTACCAATCCTATCGTATTGTGCGTGTATACTGTTCTTTCGTGCGTTAATGCTATCATATCGTGCGTGTATACTGTTCTATCGTGCGTTAATCCTATCCTATCGGGCGTTAATCCTATCAGGTTTATCGTTTAATTTCAACAATTCTTCCGTTTATCCTATCGTGGTAATCGTTTCGTGCCTTTTCATAAGCAAGTAAATTTATTACTAAGTTGCAACTCGTTCGGTGCGCCGTATACGAATATTTATCGAACAAGAATCCTATCCAACATTCCGTCAGGATACTAATTTTAAATTTTTTTTTAAATTTTTTGGATCAAAATTAAACAATATTATATGTAAATCATATCTGTTAACAGTGAAAATGAAAAACGAAGTTCTTAGGAACAAGGTAACATATTTACCTGTAAATCGAATATATTAAATCGTACGCCTGAATGTATACCTGCGTAAACATTAACTTTTATGCAATATAATTTTTTTGCATCATATTTAACAGAAACAAAACTATTTATGATATAATTTATATTTAATTAAAATCCGAGTTGTATTTTGAACCCGTTATTTTCCGTGTGATATTTGATTTCAGGCTGAAATGTTCTCGGCAATCAGCTAGGGTGTGTGGTAATGAAAACAATGTTAACAAATCGTACGCGGAATGTGTATCTGCGTAAATATTTATTTAACTTGTCTGTAATAATTCGTTTTTAATGAATCATTTTCTTATACAGAAAGAAATGTACTTATGACAGATTTTATATTTACTCTATACAAGAGTTGGATTTATATAATTAAACCCGCTATTTTCCGAGTGATTTAATCTCGGGCTGAAATATTCGCGGCGATCGGCTGTATGGTGTTCGGTAATGATAACAATTTTAACAATACGGAAAATTTATTGATCATTAAAGCTCATAATTTTAGTTGAAAAAAATTAACTGGTCATTTTTATACATTCTATAAATGATGCAGCGATGATTAACAACTCGGCAATTGTTACTAAAAAGAAATTCCACGTAAATCTTTATTTGTACGTGTTCTCTCTCAAATTCTGCCATTATCAGTTTGTTCGTAAACATCGTTTAAAGCGATCATGCGTTTATCATGAACATCGTTTATCCTTTCCTATCGTGTATAAATCCTATCATATCGTGCGTGTATACTGTTCTATCGTGCGTTAATCCTATCATTTCGTGCGTGTATACTGTTCTATTGTGCGTTAATCCTATCCTATTGTGCGTTAATCCTATCCTATCGTTTATCTTGTAAAAAAAAATAACGTTGCGGGTACTGTAACCAGTGTTTTGAGCAACCCGGCCCAGTTTGTTTAAATACTTAACTGAAAAAAAAAACCACACGGATTCAACCACTCTTTTATTCCATTTTCACCAATTCTACACCAAATATGACAAAAGCCTGCCAACATTGCAATACAGAAATGAAAACATACAGTTACAGGCATCTCATTCCATATATCAACAATGGGCTTAATTTTTTTTGGAGCTTTGTGTGCTTTGTTTAAAATTTTAAAAAATTGTGTTTTTTTTCATTATGAACTGGTATAAAAATGTCCTAAAATAATTTTTTCTGTTAATACATATAAATAAATGATTGTGCCTCTATATCCACAGATGGATGTAGGATATGCCTGTCCACTTCTCAAAAGAGAATACGTATATTATATAATGTACTTTGATTTCCTTACGTCAAGTCATATTCATTCCGAAATCGTTCTTGATCATTGGCATACTGAAAACAAACTTATTTCGTGAACTATTATTCTAGATTGCGATGATTTAAAATTATTTTTACGATCTTTTTCATTGAAAAAACTCCATAAAAGACCTTTTTATTGTCGGGTTCACGGCAAGAAATATCGACGATGCGATATTTGTAAATTAAAAAATTGGTTTAAAGCTATACACGCTAAAATTTGCGTCAATTTTGAATAAAGGGGAAAATGTATGTGATTGATTACTAATAAAAGTTACCTTCATGCTGTTAATTATAATGCTCAATTCGATCACGTAGCAAATATATCAAATATTAAACAATAAAAAATATTTATTTTCCTGCCAGGAAAGTAATCGTGAATATCAATCTATCACGTGATATCGACAGCTAAATTTAGTCTATCATACCACAACTGGTGAAGGGTCAACATATTCATAATTGTGATAGTTTCACAAAGGAAAGGATATTTTCAGTAAAGCATAAAGGACTAAGTGCGGTTTTATGCATTTTTTGCCCCCAGAATTAAAGTTTTATAAAGAACTTTAAAAATAAGGTGGAAGATAGTTAAAAATCATCTTGAAATTAAGGGTGTACAATGTTAACACCACAGTGACGTCATAATGTAGAAATGACGTCATAAAGATTGCCTTATTTTGATAAATTGATGTTTTGTAGCAAAATATGGGTGTTTTCTGATCGTTTTTTGACTGGGAAACATCGAGCGCAGGCTTGCTCAAGTACCAATTTTTAGTATAAGGTGTATAATTATCTAAAGAAAAACATATGTTAAAATCGTACTTGAGCAGACCTGCGCTCTATACTTCCGAATGCAAAATATAAAGCAAACATAGGTAATCATAGATTACTAAGCTCACCGAGACGGAGCATCACCCTTATGAGACATCACCTTCATAAGACCACCTTTATCATTTTATATGAAAATCATACTTTATGATCTTGGATATTCATGGATTCTGTTTTGACAAAATATCGTATATCATCTGATAATTTTTTTTTTATGATAATCATATGTTCATATGTTAATCAATACAATGATATAAAATTAAATATTGCATCATGACATATTTATAATATATATCATATAAAACATTTAAATACCGTAATAAACAATAATGAGATATGATATTGTAACATATGATATGAAATTGTATTGTGTTATACCTTATTGTATTTGATCACATAATACAATATCATAAAATATAATACAATATAGTATTATATTACAATATCATATTACATAATATATCATAACATTGAAACATGATATTATATTGTATAATATAGTATGATATTGTATTGTATGACACTGAAACATATTTGATACATAATATGATATTATATCATAAAATACAATATAATTTGATTCCAACATTGTATCTTATCAAATGATACAATATTATGTGATAAAGTAAAATATTATAAAATACATTATTATATTATACATATTGTATCATATGACACAATTATAAATATTACACTATTATATAATACAATTTCATGTGATATGATAATATATCATATAAACCAATATCATATCATACAATATCGTATGATGCAATATTATATAATATTACAATACCATATAATACAATTTCATATGATATAATTCTATATTAAAAAAACCAATATAATATTATGCAATATTGTATGATACAATATTTTAGAATATACAATATTGTATGATACAATATAATATTTTGCAATATCTTATGTAATTAAATCATGTGATAAAATAATAAATTAAAAATACAATATAATATTATACAATATTGTATCATAATATACAATACTATACATCACAATATCATATCATAAATTATCAAAAAAATTGATACAATATCATATCGTATCGTATAATTTTTTATAATATAACACATGATATCATATTGTATCATATCAAACAATATTGTTTCATATCATACAATACTATATCATAGGAATCATGTTATATCATTTATCAACAAACACATCTATCTATCGAGCAGGTTTGAGTGAGGTTGGAGATTTCTTTAGCATCCTTGATAATGGAGATCAGGCTCTGCATCTGAAACAACCTCTGCGTTTAATTTATAATAAAGTTAAATCAACTATGCAAGCTATCATCTATAAAACATATGACCTGTTCCAAAAAACTAAACCTCATCAAGCATCCGAAACCTATGGCTCAGATTCAGCATTCAAGCCCATCAGTTGCATTGGTATCATAAGACGCATCATCCATACAAGTTTGGTGAAGTTAGGACAAGTAGTAACTAAGATATAATCATCAGAGGGCACCTGCAACAAAAACTTTAACCAGCTCTAAAAACCTTAACCTCTTCCAGCATCCGAAACCTATGGCTCAGATTCAGCATTCAAGCTTGTCAGGTGCATCAGTATCATAAGATGCATTATCCATACAAGTTTGGTGAAGTTAGGACCAGTAGTAACTAAGATATTGCTATCAATGGGCACCTGCAACAAAAACTTTAACCTGCTCCAAAAACCTTAACCTCCTCCAGCATCCGAAACCTATAGCTCAGATTCAGCACTCAGGCCTGTTTTGTGCATCAGTATCATAAGACACACCATCCATGCAAGTTTGGTGAAGTAAGGACCAGCAGTAACTAAGATATTGCTATCAAAGGGCAACAAAAACTTTAACCTGGTCCAACAACCTTAACCTCCTCCAGCATCTGAAATTTAGGACCCAGATTCAGCATCCAAGTATTTCAAGTCCATAAGTAGGTCCAGATGCATCATCCATGCAAGTTTGGTGAAGATAGGACAAGTAATAGCTTAGATACAGGACTTGCAACAAAAACTTTAACCAAAGTGATGTTCACCACACAGGGCACTTGTGTAATCCTGATTTAAAAATAGAACAGCATTCCATATTTGAACGGTAAAAAAAGGGGTAGGGGTCATCGCATATTGCCTATTACGATACAATGTAAGTAATAAATGGTGTTGAATTATCTTTATAACAAAAGAGTTATCAGTTTGGATAAAAACAAATATATATTTATACAGCTGGAATGTTTACTGGAGGAACTAAATCGCCAAAGCGGGTTGTGACCCGATTTTCGTTCAGTTGGGCGATTTCATTAATCTTGAAAAGGGGTCATAACTCGCGTGTCTTACTTAAATTACATTACTTCATTTAACAACTACTAATCAAGTGTGTTTGTGAATTCTATAGAGTTCTTCCAAAACATCCGATCAAAAAGATTATTTACATGTATGTATCTGTTACAAAACAAATGTCAAAAAAAATTCATCTGACCCCCTACCCATGGATCTGTTGTGTGAATGGTAAAGCAGGACTTCGCACCATAATGTTTCATTCATAGTTTTTGCGCGCCGATTAGTGGACGAGTCCGTTGGGATCATGCGAATACCACAGAGCACACCGTGCTCTGTAAACATCACAGGCACGTAGCATCGGGGGTTTGGATGACGGGAGGACTGCTTCCCCCTCTCCACTTTTTTTGCAGCAGACACTTTTCTTAAATTTATATAATAAATTGAAATATCATGGAGTTTCCCCTCCACTTTTGTACGTAGGAGCATGTAATAAATGAAACTGCAAATAAGGAATTGAAGTTACAGTTAGGGTTTTTTTTTCATGAATTTGAGAATTCACCCTTTTTTAATTGCTTGTCAAGATGATTTTGATGAAGCTGCCCCACACACATTCAAAAACAAAACGTGTTTGTATACCCTTTCATATTTTATATGGTTGGAAATTTTAAAAAATGCCTTTTAGTTGATTTTGCATCTTAATATAACAAATACAATTTAAAAAAAAAAATGACTATTTAATCTCCAGCTTTCAAGCTTACATGCACTTATATGATATCTATACATTCCTAAAAAAATGAATTAATAAAATAATCGAAAATTAAGAGATTCATTACTGATAAGAAAGCCTAATTGATACATGCATGCTTCCAGTGAATAATTTTGTTTAGTCAGGCAAGCTTTTTGGAAAGCTATTACTTGTGAAGATTTGGGTTTTATTCGATACTATTTAAAAATTGGTTAAAATTGGGGGCAGATATTTGACCATACCGCACATAGTCCTTTGTCCGATATACGAGTACAAACAAAAGAAAAAAATACAAGCCTGTGAGTAGATAAAAAAATGACGTAGACCTGTGTTTTTCCCCTATGTGCTATTTATAGATCCTATAAGTGTTAATGCAGAAGTAAGGGTATCGTGAATGACAAACGTATTTTACTCTTTTATACATGTATGTATTTCAAATTAACAATTGTTAAGCATATTAAAAATCAAGTTGGATATTTAATTAGGCAAACAATAACGACCACCTAGTTCTCTGCGGACATGCGCAATGAGGTCGGTTTCGCTCTTCATTCATCAATATTCATGAAAAGGTATATTTTCCTGGCAGGAAGATAAACAATTAAAAATCTATATCTTTGTAACGAGATGGAATTCACCATTGTAATTTACAGATTAAGGATAACTTTTATAAGTAGACAAACACATGCGTTTTCACTGTCATTCAAAATTAACGTAAATTATAGCGTGTGTAGCTTTAAAAAAATGATGTCAATATCATTTTATCATGTTTACAATTAAGGCAGTGCAAAACAGATAAACTTAATTTTTCCCATAATTCTGATCTATTTATATTTTTTTCTTTGGAATGAAATATTTTTATACTTTAAATTTGAAAAAAAATCCGATCTCACAATTTTTGCCCACATTGCCCAAAACCTACCATTATATCTCCTTTCAGTGGAGTTTAAAATGAAATTTCTATAATCCATCATTTCAAAGATAAATATGTAAATCCAAGCACCGCAAAGTAAAAAAAAAACTTTCGGCACGCGGGGCTTGAACCTCGGTCGCCCAAGTGCATGACTCTAACGACTTAGCTACACGGACTCTCGCTGAAGGACTTTGATGCTTAATATCTCAAAAATGCGTTAATCGATTTTATAACAAATTACATATTCTTAATCAGTAAATTGGTCACTATCAACCCTACAGAAAAATATTTTAAAACAAAAAACTTGGAAAAATTCATTTCTTAAAAATTGCTTCCGGTGACGATCAGAAATGATATCCTTTGACCGAGGTACACCGGAAAAACGGGAGATTTATCATCTCTTTATATTTCAGGCCTTTATCTTCATTCATTTTTGAGAAACGGAGCAGACAAATTGACTTCAACAAATCGTAAAACAGCGATGACTTCCGACCAGAAGTAAATTTTGATTTTCTTTTAAAATTGTTTCCGTGTAAATTTTGATTTTCTTTTAAAATTGTTTCCGTGTATTGCAATACATAAATTCTATTAATGACTTTTTTAATTTACACTGAATACACTTTTTTAACATGAATGAAACGGGGGTTTTCAGTGAATTTATTTATTGCAATACACACAAATACATATAAGATTACCAATTTTAATCAATTTTTTCTTCGGAAACAAATAATTAGGAACATGCACTATCCAACAACAGAGCCCCTGTGAAATAATGGGCCTGAAAATCTCGAGCAGCGAGCAAAAACAAGTACTGTACATTTATTTAATATCATCTATGTTTTATTTTCAAATAAAGGAAAATCAAAAGAATTCTAAATTTTTTCAATCACAAAACAATATGAAAAAAAAATACATCAAAGAAATGTATTATATGTATATATATTTGGGAGACTGAAATAATATTCTTGGTGAAAATGAACTTATAAAATGCATCAAATTGTAGAAAATTTACACTTTAACAACATTCTCCAATGAATTTCTCTAACCCACACACTCCTACATGTACAAATTACATAGACATTATTCCCAGAGTAAACTCAAGATAAAAGTTTACTTCTGTGGAATAATTAGAATTCGCAACGTCCGATTATTGTGTATTTCATATATTAACATCCTCATCAATCAAAATAAATAACATCCCTTTAAACCTAAGAAAAAATTACGTACTAGACCAGCCAAGGGAATTGGCCACTGGCACTCAAAATAGTCCATGGTACATGGACTTGTATAGTCTACATTTAAACAACAAAATTTAAGAATGTTTTCTTTGGTAAATCATGCGGGATCTAAAGGTAGTGACATTATAGAAAAACAAAACCCGCATTAGCGGGTTATGTAATTTTTTTCTGAAATAATCTGCATGAATCATCAACGAAAGCATATTTATTATATTTACATCTTTATTTTAATATATTATTAAATCGATCGTAAAGAGCAAGTAAAAGTAACTAAATTACTGTTAACATACATCAGTACGTTAGATAAAAGAAATAGCCTAATCATTTTATCTGGAAATTTGATTCCGATATCATCCTGATTATTTCGAGCAGTCCGTGATTTATCTTATGTTGCTGAAGGTTTCGACCATCGATAAACTGGTTAGATCTGAATCGTGTAGTTTTCAACCCAGTCGTAATATACAGCGCTGTGAATTACATTTAATAGATTTTCTGAAGAAATAGAGATGAAAATACTCGGTAGATGTAAATATAAAACAGTTAATCAAAGTCCCACAGATAGTCCGTCATCTATCACAGATATGTAACAACTGAAAGAATGGAACAGGCTGATGATACCAATAAATGATAAAACTCATTTAAAAAGTCAAAATAAAATACTGTATAGCATAGAACATACTGGTAATAACATTTAGCACAGACAGCAATCAATAAACATAAGCAACATAAAGTCCATAAAAATTGATATGAATGCACAATATGTTATTGAGCAGTTTGTTGAAATACAAAACTGAAAATAAACATGGATTCAATCTCTCTTCAGTTTCATTTAATTTTTCTCAATTCTACGTCATATCTGACAAGAGCATGTAGTCATTGCAATGAATGCACAATATCCTTTTGAGCAGTTTATTGAAATACAAAACTGAAAATAAACATGGACTCAATCTCTCTTCAGTTTCATTTAATATTTCTCAATTCTACGTCTTATATGACAAGAGCACGTAGTCATTGCAATACATTAACGAAAACATACAGCGAAATTATTTATTAAGAGCCGTCTGTGCTTTGTTTAAAACTTAAAAAAAATAATTTATGGTTTTTGAACTGGTATAAAAATGGTCTAAAAAATAATGTTCTCATAAAACACATTGTATTTCAACTTGTAATTGTACCTTTTTATTAATTGATACTTTAGAAAACCTTAAAGAGGGATGAAATAAATGGTGAAAAGGCAGATGTCATTCCATGAAATGAAGCTATAAAAAAAAGTATCTTTTAAGGTACATATGTAGCATATAACTAAATAAAATGTGATGTTTAAAGTGCAATATGATAACTCTTTCATAGTGATAGTGCAAAATGATAACATTTGGAACTTATCTATGGTAATCTTTCAATTTGCCTGTTTTCAGAAAATGGTCTTAATTATATTCTAAATACATGTATTCTGCTCACAACTTACAACAATATATCCTTTATCAATCTTTTAACAGATCAAAGATGACCTCACACTGCATACCAGAATATACATCTTTTGCTTTAAATTTCAGTTCAGTCTCTCCAAAAATCAGTGTCTCCTCAATTAGCGTTTCAAGGGTCTGCTTTTCTACATTTAATGGGACCTGTAGATGCCCAAGCAGTCTGCACTCTGGATCATCTACATACTTTGGATTCTTTTTATCTGAAACAAACACCCCGCAATCTAAAAGATTTTCATTGTTATGCAGGGCTTGAAATACCTGGGACTTCATATACCCTGGCATGACCTTTTCCCCTTTGGTAACAATCTTGAAAAAGACATTTCGGCACCGCACTGATTTTCCAATTTGAACCTTTCTCTCTTTTGGATGATGCCCTTCCCTAAATTCGGGCCATGTCTGAATTCCATATGTATATCTTGCTGATCTACGAGAGATAGCATCTGGCACGTGACCAAAAAAGACGGCACCCTTCAAGACAGCCAATCCAGCATCTTCAGGTACAATGATATTTGATTTCCCCCCGAAATGTTTCTTGATTGCATCCTGGACCAGTTCACATTCAGAGAAACCACCAACCATCACAATAATTCTGACATCTTTTACCTCAGATTCCTGATATAATTCATCAATATGTTTCACAATTCCATCGATTGTTTTCTTGAAAAAGCCCCTGAAAAAGTTGTTATCCCATACAAGTTTTCCAGCAGATATTGTCACATTATCTTTATGTGCTTCACTTTTCTGAATTATTTCCTTGAAGTTTTCAACTCCATGGGACTCTAAGCATAGTTTTACAAGTGCATGTGGTATTGGCATTCGAGTACTTCCCTTCTTGTCTGGTTTGATTGTTCGTTTCTTTGTTTCAAAACTTCTTGTGATTTCCAGATAATCTTCCATGTTTTTCTTTTTAAATTCCTCCCATACCTTTTCTTCCACCAATTCTGATAAGAACTTGATAAATTGGTCATCTACAGCTTTTCCTCCCCATGGCCCTCCACTTGCTGGAAGAACTTCCTCCAAAGTGTTATCCTCACATTTTTGATGCACTGTTATATCTGCTGTACCACCTAAGTGAGTTTGTAAATAATGAATATTATTGCTTCATTGATGATTGACAAGATATTAGTACTAGTAGTTCAACTATTAAGACAACAGAAGTGTCATAGTCAGTAAGACACAAACTCCCTACCAGCTGGCAAGAGGCTCATGGGCCTGAACAATACAGATCTACATACAACAAAGTTGTAGGATCTACATACACCATTCTGGAGAAATATTCAATTCTACATTGCATTTATGAATAAATTTGTCTACATTGCTTCAATTGGTTATCAGCATTATAATTGTTATTCAATGACATTGCATTTCTCACTGTGTTCCATGATGATTTTAAAGCTCACATGAATTAGGTCTTTCCACCTTTCAGGTGAAAGACCTTTTGTATTTCTTATGTTTTTAGGTCTTTCCACCTTTCAGGTGAAAGACTACTTGCTTTCTTTATGTTTTTTATTCTTCTTTTTTTCTATTTAGCTCGGGTGACTTTTTTGTTATCAGAGTTATCCAAACAATTTAAATTTTATGTAATTGCTCATTAAAAGTTATGGTACCAAGTGACCCTGTGTCAAAGAACTCCCAGAACTTACAGAGTTATTGCCCTTTGAGAAGGAAATGCTTGTTATCGCTACTCCTCTGAAACCATAAGAGATAGAGATTTGGAACTTTTACCAATTTCTTCATTACACTAAGAGGGTTCTTCAATCTATTCATAACAAAAGGATCTGGTCTTGAATGTCTTCAGTACACTTTGAGGGTTCTTCAATCTATTCATACCGAAAGGATCTGAGGCCCCCTTCTAGTAGTTATTGCCCCTGAAAGTATTTACATTTCTATAAAATCACTTCCAACTTTTTTATTACTTATCATAGAGACTTCGGACCACTTGAGATGGAAACGTCTACCTTGGCCGAACAAAATGACATAAAGGTCAAAGGTCAAGGTCATTTGGAAATCTCTAAATTACTGAGTTTTTAGATATCTTTTGTTTAGGGTGGTAGAGAAAAACTTGTTCATGGATGTAGTAGGACATTATAAGACATTTCTAAATATAACCAATTGACAATATTGACCCATACCATGTAACAATTATAGAGTTATTGCCCCTATTGTACAAAATGCTTGTTATCCTGTCCTCATTAACCGTTAGAGATAGAGACTTGAAACGTTTACTAATGTATTCAGTACACTTAGACACTCCTTCAATTTATTCATACCGAAAGGGTCCAAAGTCCCTTTCTAGCAGTTATTGCCCCTAAAAGTTTCGAACATTTAATAAAAACACAAATAATTTTTGAATCAATAATCATAGATACATTGGACCACTTGGTATTGAAGCATCTACCTTGTCAGATCAAAATGACATAAAGGTCAAAGGTCAAGGTCAAGCAAAAAAATTTGCAAACTTAATCGTTTAACACTTTTTTATGAAGTAACGCAGAAAAAATACCTTTTTTTATTAAAGCAATCTTATTTCAAACATAAAAAACAATGAGTTTTTGTTCGAGAACAATTAGTCTACTAGTTCGTAAAATATTTAGTCACCATATTATTTTCAATTTACAGACAGACAGAAGGACTGACAGATGGACAGACACACAGACAGACATATGGATGCCAGACAAAAAGTGATCAGGAAAGCTCACTTAAAGGGGCATGGTCACGATTTTGGTCATATTTTGTTTTTCTGTTTTTATTATTTACAATGCTTTATGAATGCATTCTAATGATCAAATGAAATTTGGGTGCCCGTCGATGAGTTTTAAGCACGTTACAGGGCTCACAATTCTTGCCATGTAAACAAGGCTCAACCCCTGCTTTTATTTACATAGGTTATATATACCAGTAAAAAATCTTTTTCAAGATCTTTTGTCTATTTTCTTGTTCATTTGTAGCATAAACTAGAAAACTGACCAGTCAGGAAGGGCCAAACTATGACAATTATTGAATATAGAGAAGTGAAAAAAACCTTGAATTCCATCCTCTTTATATTAACAATGATGAAAAATAAATGCCCGGCATAAGATGTGAAGAACTGTAATATATATAAGGTGGTAAAAAAAAATATGAAAATTATAAGTAACAACTGTATTTTTAAAATTTCAAGATAATTCCTGAATGTCCAAAAACTCTAAATAGTAACCTTGTATCTGCATAAAAAAGGGATAACCTCATGTCTTATAAACAAGAGGCCCAAGGGCCACATCGCTCACCTGAGCAACACTAGACATAATAAAATCAGCTAAATATAAACCTACATCAAACTTTGAACCTTATATGTTGCACAAGAATTATCCTGGTCCACAGTCTAAACAACTGAGAATCAACAAATGTCAATATGATTGCATATTAGTAATACTATATACTAAATATTTTTGAGAATGATCAAATTTATTTCCAATGTAAAAATTTGACCCCCCCCCCCCTTTATAGTTTCATCCTTTTTTATTTTATTTTTAAAGATTTTTCTCTATATATACAACACTACCTGAGAACGCTTTCACTCAAGTAACAGCTTTTCTGCTCAATTGATTTTCAAAATCTTTACATTCCTATGTAAAAACTTGACCCCCCAATTGTGGCCCCATTGTACACCCGGGGATCATGATTTGAACCAACTTGAATCTACACTACCTGAGGATGCTTCCATGCAAGTAACAGCTTTTCTGGCCAATTGGTTCTAGAGAAGAAGATTTTTATAGATATTTCTCTATATATTCCTATGCAAAAATTTGACCCCCAATTGTGGCCCCACCGTACCCCTGGGGATCATGATTTGAACCAACTTGAATCTACACTATCTGAGGATGCTTCCATGCAAGTTACAGCTTTTCTGGCCAAAAGGTTCTTGAGAAGAAAATTTTTAAAGATATTTTTCTATATATTCCTATGTAATAATTCGACCCCCAATTGTGGCCTTATCGTACCCCTCAGAATCATGATTTGAACCAACTTGAATCTACACTACCTGCGGATGCTTCAACGCAAGTTACAGCTTTTCTGGCCAATTGGTTCTAGAGAAGAAGATTTTTACAGATATTTTTCTATATATTCCTATGTAAAAATTCGACCCTCAATTGTGGCCCCAACGTACCCCCGGGGATAATGATTTGAACAAACTTGAATCTACACCTTCTGAGGATGCTTCCACGCAAGTTACAGCTTTTCTGGCCAATTGGTTCTAGAGAAGAAGATTTTTAAAATACACCATTACTTTTTCACTAATTCCTAATTATCTCCCCTTGAAAGAGGGCGTCGCTCTTCATTTGAACAAATCTGAATCCCCTTCACCTAAGGATACTTTATGGCAAGTTTGGTTGAAATTGGCCCAGTGGTTCTTGAGAAGATGAAAATGTGAAAAGTTTACAACGACGACGACGACAGACAACGGACAAATTGTGATCAGAAAAGATCACTTGAGCCTTTGGCTCAGGTGATCTAAAAAACTAAATTAAATATGTATTAAAAAAAGATTTAAACAGGTGTTTTATAAAATGCAAGCCTTCAGTGAATGCAAATACAT
Source organism: Magallana gigas (assembly GCF_902806645.1). Taxonomy (NCBI): domain Eukaryota; kingdom Metazoa; phylum Mollusca; class Bivalvia; order Ostreida; family Ostreidae; genus Magallana; species Magallana gigas. The sequence continues at coordinate 39,404,929 of NC_047565.1, read as the reverse complement.
TGTGTCACCCAGGGTTGACCTCAACTTCAAAACAAACATCAGTTGCAGACAAAGGTGTTCATTAATCTTCATATGACAGATAGAGATAAGCCTCTAAATTTTCTGCAGCAGGCAAGATAATTAATCCCAGGGGATTAATTGTTCTGCTCTCTCATCCTTTTCTTCTAAATTTACAATAAATTTTTTTTTCAGAAATGACAGAATGGGGTTATTATCTGATTATGTGTTAAAATTAACAGCATTATGGCAGAAAAAAAAATAATTTAAAAAATAAAATAGTGAAAACGGATATCTTAACATATACCTTGATTTTAGAATTCAATAAATTTATCATAAATCATTGTGTACAGTATTTTAACCAAAATAAAGTATGAATATTATATTTTAAATCCATATTTCAAAGAATGTACACAATACTACACATCATTTAAAATTGACCTTAACTTCAAAACAAAGTTCATTTGCAGACACAGGCAGTGCAGTAATTAATCTCAATGTGACAGATAAAGATAAAGCTTAGAATTTTCTTCCTGTGGAAGGTTAATTAATCCCAATGGACAAATATTGCACAGCCTTCCAAGTATACAGGGATGGTAACATTCTCAGCAGTTATCTCTCTTTGCCCATTCATTCTTATGCATAGTTAAGGAATCTACCCCACCACCCCAGCTCCAAACCAGAAGACAAAGAGAACCAAACTTAGCATCAAAATATATATTTCTGCCTACTGAACTACCAAATTTGAACTTGATTGGGCAACCATAAAAAAAGTTATTAGACAAAAACAGAAAATTTGTGGACGGAAGAGTGACAGACAGACAGACAGAAGGACGGACAGAGTGATTATTATAGGGCACCCGCAAATAAACTGTTCCTATGATTAACACATTCATTTTAAGTTTAAAACTGGAATTTTCACTTCAACATTCAAAATGTAAACAAACACTTTGTTTACATTATAAGGAATTGTAATCTCTGAAACTCGACAAATGACACTCAAATTTTAGTTGCGTATTAAAAATGCCTTACTGAAGCATTTTAAACAATAAAATCGAAAAAAATAATTTTTGACCAAAATCGTGACCATGCCTCTTTCAGCTTTTAGCTCAGAAGAGCTAATAAAATTTGGTAACTATTATGGACTCAGTTGGAGATAAAAGGAAAATGATGCCTATTTATAAATTCTGTTAGCTTTAATAAAAAAAAAATATTTCAAGTTAAACAGTTCACCTAGATATGAACTTTGTTGGCCAATCGATCAAATTCTGTATAGCCCAATGAACCAAACATGTTCATATCCCTGTGACCTTTTAACATTGCTTTTTTAAACTTATATTTCCATTTTATAAGGCAATTTTTTATTAAAAATTAATAAATATAACCATGTTTTTATTTCATTTTCTTGAAGTAATGCATTGCATTACCATTATATGAGTAAAGTAATGCATTACCATTACCATTACTTTGTGAAAAGCCAATAAGTTTTTAAAAAGTAATTTAAAAGCTAAATAAAGAGATTTTGACAGGTTCATGTTCAATATCAGGTTCAAATTTAATGACTTTTACAAGATTCCTGTTGCACTTGTAGTGCCCAAAGTAAGGTTGGCCCCATAAAATTTACACGCTAATTGCGGAGTTGCCAATCTCTGTTATTTATGTCTCTGATTTTCGGAGAATGATTTTTAATGAACGGAGCGGTTGTATCGTAATTCGTGTAGGTGAACGGATTTATTTTTACCTATTAATTTTGCATGAATCGCTGCAAGAAAAACGTGTCAGATAAGTTGGTCTAAAAAATCAAAATGGCGACCGTGACAAACCTTTTTATTGTTAGAGTACTTGGAATTTTATTGTAAAAAGAATTATTTCTGATGTCAGGTGCCTGTGTTTGTTATTGGTATACAAATATTAACTTTGTTTGTTAATTCCGCAGTTTGAGAGTTTGAGAGGTTTTCATAAACCTTGTAAAATGGATAACGTCTGACTTGTGGATATTCTCTTGTATCACAAAATTGAATAAATCTAATGATTTAAATTATCTTCCTTGATATAGTTGTTTTTATTTTCCAGGTTAGTAATTTTTAAATTTTTTCCTTGGGGTCTTATTTTACATGAAGTACCGTTGTGTCAATTATTTACAATTATGAAGGCCGGGATTGAGTAAAATTTAGGCAAAATACAAAGTATCAGACAATTGCAAAAAAGCCGAATTAACATAGATTGATATAACTAATTCAAACTCATAATTTTTGGAAGCATATTTGAGGAAATTAAGTACTATTCCAAATTCAAACTTTCAAGACCCCGTCTTTCAGTACTCTCAGTTCTTTGATTATTATTCTAAGTTCATATATGGAAACATATTGATTTTGCTATATAGCATGACATAGACTAACTTGAAAATACAATGAGATTTCCCATGCTAGATAACAATCATATATTTCATGGATAAAAAGGTATCTTCATGTATATACATGTATGTTATTAAAGAGATACTAAAGATCAGTTGTCAAGGTTGTGTTACAATTTACAAGAGGCCCATGGAGCACATCCAATCATTCTAATTATATTAAAATAAAATACAATGGCGAGTCTTGCCTATATTTTATGCAAACATGAATACCATATATTCAAAAATAATGCAGAAGAATTGATGACAGATTTAGATTAATTGAACAAGTAAATAAAGACAGTACACTCATATTATCATACCACTAAAAAATAATTTGATTGACTCATACATACAAATAAAATTTCAAAGTTTAATTGAACATGAATCAAGTACACACACAAAAAATCACATATTATGTATACTATACTTTGGCCTTACCTCCAAGATCTACCACCATATACTTTGTGCCAGGCTTCACAACACCTAATACTGGAGATGATGTATCTTCTTTGGCAAAGTTCAAGTATTGGCAGTAGATAGATGCTGCTTCTGGCTCCAAAGCTATTGTCAAATTTTCTTTCTTAATTCCTGCCTATAAAAAAACCCAATAGTTATGATAATTGTTTATGGATTTTAAAGCAATTATGGTACATGCGAGATGGGTACTAAGTTTAAACCACCGTCCCCTAAATAAATTTAAACAATGTATTGTTGGGGTGCAAGCGCTTCAGATAATATTTATGGTAGAACTTAATTCACTAATCTGAAATTATTAATATTAAAACACATATACATGTACATGCACCTCTTTATGGACACACACTGGTAGTGGACACAATGGATACTGTGGAATCATTAGAATTCATGGTGGCTCAATTTTTGTGGTAATCGTGGGTTACCCTTCCCCCTGAATTTACATCCCTAATGAAAACAAATTATGAAAGGGGAAGTTATCTTACTGAAACTGAAGACCAACGCACCCTTGAAATTACATCCAGACAAATAAGCAAAAAACCCACAATCCACGAAAATGATTCCACAGTAGTTTTTGGCTAGCTTTATTAACAGTTAATTTAGTACATGTATCAGAGGTTAACGTACAGTTCAAGGTGCATTATTTAGCACAAAAGACTGTACAGTATATAAATAATGCCTGTTTGGGAGGGTAAGTGTTGAAATTGACACCCCGAGAAAACCATTGTCAACCGATGCGAAGCGGAGGTTGACAATGGTATTCAAGGGGTGTCAATTTCAACTCTTACCCTCCCAAACAGGCACTATTTATTTTATTATACTGAATGTCTTAATTTTAAAGAAAAGTTTACGGTTTTATATAGGAATGGCGTGAATTCTATGGCGAACCGTATGCGCATTATTTACGCGCATGTAACAATTCGTTGTGTTACCCGTTGCCATGTGTTGCTAACGATAAGGGTAATAGAACGGATTATCAACTGTGTCTTAACCAATCAGAATTCAGTATTTAACATGAAAGTATAACCATTAACAGTTTGCAAGAAATGATAGTCTAAAAACGATATTTGACTCATTGCATGTTTCATGTCTAGATCTGGCAAAAAAAACCACCAACATGTTTGCTCCTATATATATCCAATCATTCCAGTCATAAACAGCTAATAAATTAAACATCATATTCATTATCAAAAATATCCCCTGGTGCTGAAAATTAGCTCACTCTGATTTCTTGGCAAACATAACATAATCTCCAAAGATTTGCATTTTTTTGTCAGTTGTTACGTAAAGTAGGGGACTTTTACTCTATATCTTTCACATTGGCTAAACAAAATCATTCTTACGCTCTTGTTGTTATATTTTCACAAACAGAACTAATCAGTATTTTGCTTCACCAAGTTTCAGCAATAAAAGTTTTATAACTATTTCTTTGACAAATTCACTCCAATGAATATAGAACAATTGGAATAAACCCAAAAATGTGAGAAACCATGCTCTTGTGACAAGTTGGTCATCTTATTTTATGCAATCTAAAATTTTCTAAACCCATTGAAATATGTCATAAAAGCTGATGGCATGTTTTGATTTACTATTAATAATAAGTCCTGAATACCTCCACTGCAGCTTCTCTCATGAACAATTTAGCTTTGTCTCCCCAAATGGCAGGAACAGTTAAAACATATTCAATGTCATTATCATGAGTTCCCACATAGCTCTTCTCTATCTGTTGCTGCAAGCTTTTCTTCAGACACCTGATGCAATGTTCAAAAACCTTTTTTGCTTCAAGGGGTTTGCCAGTGATGTCATTGCATGTAATGTGCCTCTTTACAGTCTGTAAAATAGATACCTTTTCTTTCAATCATTATAACAAAAAAATTATTTAGAACACGAAAAAAAAAAGAAATAAAATTAATTTGTATTATGTTTTCTTTTGTCTCCTAAATTAAGGCAAATCAAAAACTTAAAGTGAATAGTGATTAGAGAGAGAGAGAGAGAGAGAGAGAGAGAGAGAGAGAGAGAGAGAGACGTACAAAATCTTGATGCAAAATCATTTTAAATCGTTGAAAGAAAAAGTAGTCATAATGTTTGTTCTCTGATGTTAACTCTGAATATTTGTCCTCAGCATCGTATCCAAATATAGCTTCTGATTCGTCCTTTTTCAAAAGTAGACTTGTTGGGGCCTTGTGAGAGATAAGAGTTCCGCCACTCCAAACATTTGTCAGCACTTTCCCCCAGTCATCTTTTAGGGAAAAAGCATAACCAGAATATGTGGTTCCAAAGTCAATAGCGGCGACCATAATCTTTTTACTTTTGCTTTTTTTCTCCATGTTCAAAATTTCTACTTTCGTTTTGTTTCTGCAGTTTGAACACTCGTAGATACCATTACCAGGGGCTGACAAATCCGATTGCCCGACGCCCGGGGCAGGTGATTTTTCCGATCGGGTCCTCCTGCAGTTTGAACACTCGTAGATACCATTACCAGGGGCTGACAAATCCGATTGCCCGACGCCCGGGGCAGGTGATTTTTCCGATCGGGCAAGTAAACAATCGGTAGGGACTTGCCCATGGGCAAGTGACTTTTTAAACTTTTGCATATGTACTGGAAATAAAAATACCGTATTTCGCCGAATGTAATATTACATTACTCCCATCGCAGAAGGATAAAACGTACGCTCAACTAGGACCTTGGGTCACCCAAAAATAGTTCTCCAAAATGAGTGTATTAATGAGCACTTATGGAACTCTTTTACAAGTGAAGATAAGAATGTAAATCTACTTTCTTTTTTTCTATATCCATAGGGAGACCACAGGTCACCTTACGTCCTAAAGCAATGTCGTAATCATTTTGTTAATCAATACGGAAACAAAAGTTACCTAACATCTGCCTAGTGTCAGTTTTACAATATTGAGATTCATCAGAAGTGATCCACTGTAGGGAGACCAGGGGTCACCTAATGTGTTATATCAATGGGGAGATGTCATCATGTTATCTTATGACAATTTACAAGATTAATATTTACTGGAAGTCAGTCATTTTAGAGAGACCGGGTGTTTAATTAAGTGGAATGTTCGTTTGAGACCAGAGGTTACCTTAGATCCTAAATATGAAGAGAGAAAAATAATTTTGGTACCTAATAGAGCAAGTGTCACTTTAAGTGAAATATTCATAATATGCCTAGAGGTCATATTATATAAGGACCTATGAATTCTATTAATCTATAGGGAAATTAGAGGCCCAGGCACGTAGCATCGGGTCCCCCACGGATTAGGATTTTGAAGACTTTGGGGAATTTTTTTTTTCATAAGACCTCGGGTCACCTTTTGTCATATAACAGGATAAAGAGTCACCAGTAATCCACTGCAAGGTGCCCACAGGTCACCTTATATCATTTTACACAATGGAGAGTCACCGGTCAACCACTGTAGGGTGACCAGGGGTCCCCGTATGTCATTTTACACAATGAATAATTGAAATATGCCTAGAGGGACCAGAGGTAACCTAAGTTGTTTTATTCACTGTTGTATTAATTCTTCATATCAATACGGAGATCTCGGGTCAACTTATGTCATATAACAGGATGGAGAGTCACCAGTTATCCACTGCAGGGTGCCCACAGGTCACCTTATATCATTTTACACAATGGAGAGTCACCGGTCAACCACTGTGGGGTGACCTGGGGTCCCCGTATGTCGTTTTACACAATTAATAATTGAAATATGCCTAGGGGGACCACAGGTACCTAAGTTTTTTTTATCACTGTTGTATTAATTCTTCATATCAATACGGAGACATAGGGTCACCTTATATCATATAACAGGATGGAGAGTCACCAGTAATCCACTGCAGGGTGCCCACAGGTCACCTTATATCATTTTACCCAATGGAGAGTCACCGGTCAACCACTGTAGGGTGACCAGGGGTCCCCATATGTCATTTTACACAATGGAGAGTCACCGATCATCTTCCAGAGGATGACCGATGACTCTCCATGGCGTAAAATGACATAAGGTGACCCCTGTTCACGCTACAGTGGATGACCAGTGTTTCTCCATTGTGTAAAATGACATAAGGTGACCTCTGGTCACCCTGCAGTGGATGACTTGTGACTCTCCATTGTGTGAAATTACATAAGGTGACCCGTGGACACCCTTTAGTGGATGACTGGTGACTCTCCGTCATGTAAAATGACATACGGGGACCCCTGGTCACCCTACAAAGGATGACCGGTGACTCTGCATCGTGTTAAATGACATACGGAGACCCCTGGTCACCCTGCTGTGGATGACTGTTGATTCTCCATTGCGTAAAATGACATAAGGTGACCACTGGTCACCCTGCAGTGGACAGCCGGTGACTCTCCAAAGTGTAAAATGACATAAAGTGACTCCTGGCCACCCTGCAGAGGATAACCGATGACACTCCATTGTGTAAAATAATATAAGGTGACCCCTGGTCATCCTACAGTGAATGACCGGTGACTCTCCATCATGTTAAATGACATACGGGGACCCCTGGTCACCTATAGTGGTTGACCGGTGACTCTCCATCGTGTTAAATGATATAAGGTGACCCCTGATCATTCTACAGTGCATGACCGGTGACTGTCCATCGTGTAAAATAATATAAAGTCACCTCTGGTCATCCTACAGTGAATGGCCGGTGACTTTCCATCATGTAAAATGACATACGGGGACCCCTGGTCACCTACAGTGGTTGACCGGTGACTCTCCATCGTGTAAAATGATATAAGGTGACCCCTGATCATTCTACAGTGGATGACCGGTGACTGTCCATCGTGTATAATGATATACGGGGACCCCTGGTCACCCTACAGAGGATGACTGGTGGCTCTCCAAAATGATATAAGGTGACTGTGAGCACCCTACTGTTGATTACTGGTGACTCTCCATCATGTTATATGACATGAGGTGAGAGTCCCCGGTCATCTACTCTAGAGTGACCAGGGGTCACCTTATGTAATTTTACAGGATGGTGAACATTAGTCATCCACTGAAGGGTGTCCACGGGTCACCTTATGTCATTTTGCACAATGGAGAGTTACCGTTCATCCACTGTAGGGTGACTAGGGGTCCCCTTATGTCATTTTACACTATGGAGAGTTACCGGTCATCCACTGTAGGGTGACCAGGGGTCACCTTAATTGGAATATGCCTAAGGGGACCAGAGGTAACCTAAGTTTTTTTTTATCACTGTTGCATTGATTCTTTATATCAATACGGAGACCTTGGATCACCTTATGTCATTTTACAGGATAGAGAGTCACCAGTCATCACTGTAGGGTGCCCAGGGGTCACCTTATGTCAGTTTACACTATGGAGAGTGACCGGTCATCCACTGTAGGGTGACCAGGGGTCCCCTTATGTCATTTTACAATATACTAGTAGAGTGTCACTGGTCATTTACTGCAGGGTGACCAGGGGTCACCTTATGTCATTTTACAGGACAGAGAGTCACCAGTCATCCACTGAAGGGTGACCACTGGTCACTTTATGTCAATTTACACTATAGAGAGTCATTGGTCATCCATTGTAGGGTGACCAGGGGTCCCTTTATGTCATTTCTAGGATTGAGAGCTACCGGTCATCCACTGTAGTAATTGAAATATCATGAAAGAAAGAGAAGTCACCTCCTTAAATGAATTTCCTAAACAAATGTCGTAGTGATTTTATAAATCAATATGGAAACTTGAGGTCGGCAGATGCATTTTGCAGATGGAGATTAATCAGTCTTCATCCATTCTTTGACAACCTGGTGTTACCTCAGATGATTTTACACGATGGAGATTTACTAAGGTTATTCACGGTAGGGTGACCAGGGGTCACCTTAAGTAAAAAATCAATAAGGGGACCAGAGGTCACCAATAGTTTTAGATTGACGTTGCAATTCTTTGATTCAATATTGAGACCTGAGTTTTAACAAAATATCAATATACAAGGTAAAAATTTACCAAAACCATCTACAGTGGGAAGACCAGGGATCACCCTAAGTGAATATCGAAAAGGCTACCAGACGTCAACCTAGGTCTAAAGACAATGTAGTTTTAATTTCTTAAAATGACATGAAGTCCAGATGTCAACGTATGTCTTTTACAGAAACAGCCATAAGGAGACCAGAGGTCAGTTCATGTCCACTATCAATTAAATGATTATTTTCCTTATCTATAGGGAGACCAGAGGTCACCTAATGTCATTTTCATGATAGGTATTCAGCCATGGTAGGGAGATCAGGGGTCACCTGAAGTAAAAATATGCACAAGGAGACCAGAGGTCACCTCAGGTCCTTCATCAATAAAATAATTTTAATATAGAAACGGTCAGCTTATGTAATAACAAGATGGATATCCCTAGAAGCCATCCACTAAAGGTCACATTTGGAAAGCGATGTCGTTATAATTTTGTCCATTAATAACGGAAATCAGGGGTCACATAATGTCATTTTACAAGATGTAGATTCAAACAATGCATTTACTGTAGGGAGAGCAGAGGTCACATTTAGTAAAATATCCATGAGGAGCCCTGAGGTCCCCTTATGTCCTACATTAATGTAGCAATAATTTTGTTTATCAATATGAGACCAGAGGTCCCCAAATGTCATTAAGGTATTCAATGTATAATGAAGGGATATTGAACAATTTTGAATCATTTTAAACCAGTTAAATATGTATTGCTAGACAACAATGAAAGTGAAATGAACCATATTTAAATGACTGACAACATATAAGAAGCCGGTCATTTTGCACCTTAAGGGGGCTGGGGGGTGGCTGCCATTTTAGACAATATTGACCTCCTTTTAAAGAAGAGCTCCATATAAAGATAATGGAAAATGATCAAATTTTATATTAAAATATATGAAATTTTTCTTTACTAAAAAGTAGTTGACAACTTCAGAAATCACATATAAAATTTTCAGCTAAATCTGATGGTTTTTATATCATATTATATTTTGACCCCCTAGCCTCCTTAAAATTTTTCAAACAGTTATCTCCCGCTGTTGAAAAAAGAAAATTTTCATTTTGTCAAAAAATCTGCGGTAAATGATTCATTTTATTTCATATTTTAATAAAGAGAAAGTTTATGCATGTATTAACCAAGACAGTTTTACAAACTTTAAGTTACTTTTCACAATATCTTATTAAAACATACGTTGCCCATAGATTTCAATGCAAAATTCAAGGTGTAATTAGTTGGACCATAATAAATATTTTGAAAATTCTTTTGGTGGAGTATTTTTATTTGATAACACCTTCAAAATGATATCATGATTATGAATATCGGACCATTCATTTATTAGTTACAAAATATGGTCGTTATACATCGGATACCTTAAACAAGATGTATACTCACTAGATGTCATCCATTTGTTAGATCATGGGTCAGCTTGAATGGAATTTCAAGATGATAGTTCCCGATATGTCCTAAATCAATGTAATAGTTTGTTGATAAATACGAACACCAGATGTCACCTTCTTTTCCAAGATAGACATTTACCTAAAGTCATTTACTGTAGAGAAACCAAGTGGTCATTATAAGAGGAATATCTAAAAGGAGTTTAGAGGTCACCTTAGCTTCAAAAAGGTTTAGATTTGATTCAAAGATTAATACGTTAACCAGAGGTCAGATAATGTCATTTTAAAAGATGGAGATTCCCAACAAGCCATCCTCTGTAGGAAAACCAAAGGTCACCTTTGGTAATCGATCGCGATCTATGTCGTTATATTTTTGTTAACTAATAACGAAGACCAGAGATCACTTAATGTCATTTTACAAGATGGAGATTCAAAAAAGTCATCTACTGTAGGGGACCCAAGGGTCACCTTAAGTGGAATATCCAAAAGGAGACTATAGGTCACCTTATGATCTAAATTGATGTAGTAATTATTAATTCTGTAAATCAATACGGTGATCAGAGATCCGTTAATGTTATTTTACAAGATGAAGAATCATAATATATCATGTATTGTAGGTAAACCATAGTTCGTTTTCGGTCTTGGATATGTGTCGTAATAATTTTGTTAATTAAGAAGGATATCAGAGGTCACCTTATTTCATTTTATAAGATGGAGATACAAAAGTAATCCACTGTAGAGAGACCAATGTAATCAACGGTAGAGAGACTAGGGATAAAATTTTATGAATTATCAATAAGGAGATAAGAGGTCACCTTTAGACCTAAATTATTGTAGTAAATTGTTCATCAATACAAAGACCAGATGCCACCTTCTTTTACAAGATGGAGAATTACCATGCAGAATTCATCCACTGTAAGGAAACCAATGTCTATTAGGGGACCAGAGGTCACCTTAGCTTTTAAATCAATGTAACATTTTGAAAATCAATACGGATACCAGAGGTTATCTTATGTCATTTTACAAGACGAAAATCATGCACTATATTTATATTGTTTATTAGGAAGATCATAATTGTTAGAGGGAACAGGTGTCACATAAAGATGATAATAAATACGTAAACCAGAGTTCGCCATATATTGTACATCATTGGGGAGACCAGAGATTGCATAACTTACAAGGAGACAACAGGTTAAAATGTGGTGTGTGAAAAATTATACTCTAATATACTGAACACAAAAGTTCAGACTTTGATTTTATAAATAAGCAAAAACGGTACACATTTCGATCACATTTATTCCTTATTTTTTGTCGTCAAAGGAAGTAAGGGGGGGGGGTTAAAAGGGTGACGATTTGCTCGTCTTCATTCATTTCTCAGATGCAATTCACAATAGGTCCGTATTTACTATGTTTATTTTTGCAATTCAATTTTTTTTTTAATTTGATGAGTGAAAATCCAGTCCAGGGAAATGGTAGGTGGAGCGGTGGGGGGGGGGGGGGGGTGAACTCCAACCCTCATGCAACACCTGTAGACAGGGGAACACCTACTCCGTAATGACAATAAAGAGACCAGATGTTAGCTAGAGCATTAAGTTTATAAGGTTGCCTTTGTTGTATGATGTATCTTTAGTTAGAACACAAATTTGATGTCATTCCTTTGTTCCAGCAGTCTAAAATTTTACATGTACAGTCCGATATTAGTGAGCTTCTTAAAATAAGACCGTTACTCGTGGTTACAGTACTGATATCCTTCAAAATCAGATTGTCTCAGGTAAATCAACAATGAAATTCAATAGCAGTGTTTTAAGTACGATGTATGCCGAAAACAGCTCTATATGGAGAAAGAAAATATCACACAGTTCTCATCACTAACGGGCTCGAAAATGTCAGATATTTTTTTTTTGGCATGCATCCATTACGGAAACCAGATGTCATCTAATGTAATTTATTATCAAATCATTTTACCATTATATTAAAGTATCAGTGAAAAGTCTATGGGTGGGTGGCTGGGGGGGGGGGGGGGGGGGCAAAACTACATCTTTCTACAGGCTACACCTACGTATACAGAGTAAGAAGGTGAAGTACTTTGATATTTTAATGAGGAGGATTTTGTGTTACATTTAACTTATATATCCTTAGGGGGACCACAGGTCACCTTATGTCTATATAACGTATATCATATATCTTTCAAATAACAGTCAATGTTGAATTTTTTATCCTCTATAGTGTATTTCCAATACTTAGAGGGGTATTCTTTAAAAAAATACATTACTGCCTGTTGTATATCATTTCTAAAGGCTAAGTAGTGGTACAAGTTATTCTACTTTCACTTTGCGGTTGTAATGCACTACATTTTGTAGCGGAGTGCACAGATTTGGTAGTTGTGAATAAGCAGGTGACCTGGGGTCCTAGTTGAGCGTACGTTTTATCATCCTGCGTAATGCACACTTTTTTCCTAGAAAACTCTTTACGATCTAAGGGTGCTTAAATTATACATCACAATAGAATTTTATTGATTATAATCTGTTAATAGATAAATACTTATAAAATGGCAATTTAATATCAATCTGAGCTGTACTACAGGCACGACGCATCAGGGGGGCCAGGGGGGGCCTGGCCCCCCCCCACTTTTTCTCGCAGCAACAAATTTTTTTAAATTTACATATAAAAAATGGAATTATCATTGAGTTGCCCCCCCCCCCCGTTTTTTGGGACTATGTAAAAAATTGATATGAAAATAAGGAAATGAGTAGTGAAATTGAAGTGTTATATAGTAATATAGTAAGCCACTTCCCCCCCCCCCCCCCCCCCCCCACGGATTAGGATTTTGAAGGAAACGTAACATTTTCTTTTTTTTTTTCTTTTTTTTTTGGCTTGTCAAGATTTTTTGGATAAGTCTGCCCCCCCCCCCACTTTCAAAAATGATGCTACGTGCCTGTACTATGATCAACTTCTTTGAGCTGTGTTTACTGTCTCCATGTACGCCGCCATAACTGATGATAAAAATAGATGTGTACGCCGCCATAACTGAAGTTAAAAATAGATGTGAGCCTTTGTAATCGTAATAATCATAATTATAGCCTAGAACTTTTTAAAATTAAAATATAAGACCTAAATTTTTAATTATAATTAATTTGAATTAAACAACTCACTGAAGATTTATTTCATCTTTAATTTTTTTAAACACCTCTTCGGCCGTGAACAAGTGTTCGCGCTTGTCACCAATTATTTCGGACATTCACCTAAGGTAAAAGAAATTATAAAGACACCCAGAACTGTTAATAATTTTTTTTTTTTACCTTTACAACAAATCCAACTAAATATCAATACGTAATGTGTTGATTTTTTAACGCATTCTTGAGAAAACCAAGAGGAAGAGATGTTGAATCAAAACTATATATTATGGAGAGTATTAAAAGTGGAAAAAATTAAAGTAAAACCATCGTACGGAATGTGTATTGATTTTTAATCACAATAAAGAATTTGGTCGGGCTAGTAGATATTGAGGTAGGGCAAGTAAATTTTGCCTAGCCACTTGCCCGAAGACAAGTGCTTAAAAAATGTATTTGTCAGCCCCTGCTTTGGTGTTACATCTGTTACCATGGTTACAGCAACAGCCGTGACAATATGTTCCTCCACTTTTGTTTTTACGCCAGTTTACTTTATTTACCATTTCGCCGATTAACGCCGATCAATTGATCGGTAAATTTCGTCGTACGCCGATATGGAACAAATGAAGTCCGCCCCGTTTAATTTGTTCCCCAAAACATGAAACTTGTTACCACAAATTAAATAAAATAGGTTATAACCGATTTTAAAAAAACGAAATTACGAATTAAAACCTTGAAATAACGAATTCAAGAATTCGTTATTTCAAATTTAATTTGTTCCCCAAAACATGAAACTTGTTACCACAAATTAAATAAAATAGGTTATAACCGATTTTAAAAAAACGAAAATTAATTACGAATTAAAACCTTGAAATAACGAATTTAAGAATTCGTTATTTCAAATTTAATTTGTTAAAACATATTTCAAATTTGAAATAACGAATTCAGCGAATTTGTTATAAAAGATTAAATTCGTTAAAACGAATTCCTAAAATTTGTTATAACAAATTTAATTCGTTATAACGGATTCAACAATTCGTTATAACGATTTAAATTCGTTTTAACAAATTCAAGAATTCGTTATATCAAATTCAAATATAAATTTTTTATAGGTCCTAAATGGGCTTCCGTACTAAAGAGATGCCCTTTTTATGTTAATTATCACCCATTCTTTTGAATTGATACTAAATAACTTTAAGACAGCGATATCCGAAGGGGCCACTTTTTTCGAATCCATCCAAGGACCCGGAGAATAGTCATAAATATTTTTAGTCTCATGAAATGATATATAAAGAATAAAATTTAGACATAACTTTATTTACACAACTACATATACGCTGATGTCCATAATAATACGTAGCTTTAAAAAAATGATTTCAATATCATTTTATCATGTTTACAATTAAGGCAGTGCAGATAAACTTAATTTTTCCCATAATTCTGATCTATTTATATTTTTTTCTTTGGAATGAAATATTTTTATACTTTAAATTTGAAAAAAAATCCGATCTCACAATTTTTGCCCACATCGCCCAAAACCTACCATTATAATCTCCTTTCAGTGGAGTTTAAAATGAAATTTCTATAATCCATCATTTCAAAGATAAATATGTAAATCCAAGCACCACAAAGTAAAAAAAAACTTTCGGCACGCGGGGCTTGAACCCGGGTCGCCCAAGTGCATGACTCTTACGACTTAGCTACACGGACTCTCGCTTAAGGACTTTGATGCTTAATATCTCAAGAATGAGTTAATCGATTTTATAACAAATTACATATTCTTAATCAGTAAAATGGTCACTATCAACCCTACAGAAAAATATTTTAAAACAAAAAACTTGGAAAAATTCATTTCTTAAAAATTGCTTCCGGTGACGATCAGAAATGATATCCTTTGACCGAGGTATACCGGAAAAACGGGAGATTTATCATCTCTTTATATTTCAGGCCTTTATCTTCACTAATTTTTGAGAAACGGAGCAGACAAATTGACTTTAACAAATCATAAAACAGCGATGACTTCCGACCAGAAGTAAATTTTGAATTTTTTTGAAAAATTGTTTCCGTGTATTGCAATACATAAATTCTATTAATTACTTTTTTAATTTACACTAAATACACTTTTTTAACATGAATGAAACGGGGGTTTTCAGTGAATTTATTTATTGCAATACACACAAATACATATAAGATTACCAATTTTAATCAATTTTTTCTCCGGAAACAAATAATTAGGAACATGCACTATCCAACAACAGAGCCCCTGTGAATTAATGGGCCTGAAAATCTCGAGCAGCGAGCAAAAACAAGTACTGTACATTTATTTAATATCATCTATGTTTTATTTTCAAATAAAGAAAAATCAAAAGAATTCTAAATTTTTTCAATCACAAAACAATATGAAAAAAAAAATACATCAAAGAAATGTATTATATATATATATATTTGTGAGACTGAAATAATATGCTTGGTGAAAATGAACTTATAAAATGCATCAAATTGTAGAAAATTTACACTTTAACAACATTCTCCAATGAATTTCTCTAACCCACACACTCCTACATGTACAAATTACATAGACATTATTCCCAGAGTAAACTCAAGATAAAATTTTACTTCTGTGGAATAATTAGAATTCGCAACGTCCGATTATTGTGTATTTCATATATTAACATCCTCATCAATCAAAATAAATAACATCCCTTTAAACCTAAGAAAAAATTACGTACTAGACCAGCCAAGGGAATTGGCCACTGGCACTTAAAATAGTCCATGGTACATGGACTTGTATAGTCTACATTTAAACAACAAAATTTAAGAATGTTTTCTTTGGTAAATCATGCGGGATCTAAAGGTAGTGACATTATAGAAAAACAAAACCCGCATTAGCGGGTTGTGTAATTTTTTTCTGAAATAATCTGCATGAATCATCAACGAAAGCATATTTATTATATTTACATCTTTATTTTAATATATAATTAAATCGATCGTAAAGAGCAAGTAAAAGTAACTAAATTACTGTTAACATACATCAGTACGTTAGATAGAAGAAATAGCCTAATCATTTTATCTGGAAATTTGATTCCGATATCATCATGATTATTTCGAGCAGTCCGTGATTTATCTTATGTTGCTGAAGGTTTCGACCATCGATAAACTGGTTAGATCTGAATCGTGTAGTTTTCAACCCAGTCGTAATATACAGCACTGTGAATTACATTTAATCGATTTTCTGAAGAAATAGAGATGAAAATACTCGGTAGATGTAAATATAAAACAGTTAATCAAAGTCCCACAGATAGTCCGTCATCTATCACAGATATGTAACAACTGAAAGAATGGAACAGGCTGATGATACCAATAAATGATAAAACTCATTTAAAAAGTCAAAATAAAATACTGTATAGCATAGAACATACTGGTAATAACATGTAGCACAGGCAGCAATCAATAAACATAAGCAACATAAAGTCCATAAAAATTGATATGAATGCACAATATCCTATTGAGCAGTTTGTTGAAATACAATACTGAAAATAAACATGGATTCAATCTCTCTTCAGTTTCATTTAATTTTTCTCAATTCTACGACATATCTGACAAGAGCATGTAGTCATTGCAATGAATGCACAATATCCTATTGAGCAGTTTATTAAAATACAAAACTGAAAATAAACATGGACTCATTCTCTCTTCAGTTTCATTTAATATTTCTCAATTCTACGTCTTATATGACAAGAGCACGTAGTCATTGCAATACATTAACGAAAACATACAGCGAAATTATTTATTAAGAGCCGTTTGTGCTTTGTTTAAAACTTAAAAAAAATGTTTTATGGTTTTTGAACTGGTATAAATATGGTCTAAAAAATAATGTTCTCATAAAACACATTGTATTTCAACTTGTAATTGTACCTTTTTATTAATTGATACTTTAGAAAACCTTAAAGAAGGATGAAATAAATGGTGAAAAGGCAGATGTCATTCCATGAAATGAAGCTATAAAAAAAGTATCTTTTAAGGTACATATGTAGCATATAACTAAATAAAATTTGATGTTTAATGTGCAATGATAACTCTTTCATAGTGATAGTGCAAAATGATAACATTTGGAACTTATCTATGGTAATCTTTCAATTTGCCTGTTTTCAGAAAATGGTTTTAATTATATTCTAAATACATGTATTCTGCTCACAACTTACAACAATATATCCTTTATCAATCTTTTAACAGATCAAAGATGACCTCACACTGCATACCAGAATATACATCTTTTGCTTTAAATTTCAGTTCAGTCTCTCCAAAAATCAGTGTCTCCTCAATTAGCGTTTCAAGGGTCTGCTTTTCTACATTTAATGGGACCTGTAGATGCCCAAGCAGCCTGCACTCTGGATCATCTACATACTTTGGATTCTTTTTATCTGAAACAAACACCCCGCAATCTAAAAGATTTTCATTGTTATGCAGGGCTTGAAATATCTGGGACTTCATATACCCTGGCATGACCTTTTCCCCTTTGGTAACAATCTTGAAAAAGACATCTCGGCACCGTACTGATTTTCCAATTTGAACCTTTTTCTCTTTTGGATGATGCCCTTCCCTAAATTCGGGCCATGTCTGAATTCCATATGTATATCTTGCTGATCTACGAGAGATAGCATCTGGCACGTGGCCAAAAAAGACGGCACCCTTCAAAACAGCCAATCCAGCTTCTTCTGGTACAATGATAGAAACATCCCCGAAATGTTTCTTAATTGCATCTTGGACCAGTAAACATTCAGAGAACCCACCAACCATAACAACAATTTTGACATCTTTTACCTCAGATTCCTGGAATAATTCATCAATATGTTTTACAATTCCATCAATAGTTTTCTTGAAGAAACCCCTGAAAAAGTCATTATTCCACACAAGTTTTCCAGTAACAATATCCACATTATTTTTATGTGCCTCGTTTTTTTCAATGACTTCTTTGAAAGTTTTGACTCTGTGAGACTTGGTGCACAATTTCACAAGTGCTTGAGGTATTGGCATTCGAGTGCTTCCACTCTTGTCTGGTTTGATTGTTCGTTTCTTTGTTTCAAAACTCCTTGTGATTTCCAGATAATCTTCCATGTGTTCACTTTTAAAGTTCTCCCATACCTTCTCCTCCACTAATTCTGATAAAAACTTGATAAATTGGTCATCTACAGCTTTTCCTCCCCATGGCCCTCCACTTGCTGGAAGAACTTCCTCCAAAGTGTTATCCTCACATTTCTGATGCACTGTTATATCTGCTGTGCCACCTAAGAGAAGATGAAAACATATCATTGCGTTATTGACATTTAGGGAATTCTGTAACAGCTACCAGATACATGAAAAGCAAGGTATGTTCATTGGTACTATGTACAATGGTATCATCATCAAAGATGGTTTCAGTTCAGAAGTCAGTTCAGTAATATAAATATGCCACTGATTGGAAGTTTAAATACAGCAGACACTAGAGAAAGAGAAGGAGATAAGAATTCATACATTTTCACTACATGATCAATAATAATCAAGGGGCCACCATGAATTTAAATTTAGAAGAGGCATCAGTCCTTACTGATTATAATAACATCTTTTGCCCACTAGCTGCTTGTTAACAAATTCAAAATCAATGCTAAAATCTCTTATAGATACTACATAAAACTTGACAGTTTTTTAAAACAACAATTAGAAACCCTTATCAAGTCTTCTTTTTTCCCAAGGTTTGAAATATGGGGAATATTAATAAATTTGACTTTGAAAATTCGAAAAATAGGTTAGGGTCATAATTGTTTTGATAATTTGGATAGGGGTCATGCAGCTATGTTTTCTAAATCTATATATGGATGAAATTAGTTGAGTATATAAAAGGAGTCTTATACATTTATTATGTTATGTCTTGAACAAGAGAAAAGCTGTCAATGTGACAGCAAACCGGGTTTTCTTTCATGTGAACTGTATCCATAATCCTATCAACACGTATCCAGTGAAATGGAGTACCCTATATGCAACATTTTGCCAAAAAATGACTAAGTTCAAAAGCTAGTATTTTTTTCATAAATTATTGGAAATCAAAATCCTAGCAATATGCACACCTCTGATATATGTACAATTGATCTGCAAAAGAACAACTTCCTATCTTGAGAACTGTAGGAGGAGTTATCCGTACAATGAGGGTACCCTATATGCAATATTTTGCCAAAAAATGACTAAGTTCAAAAGCTGGTATTTTTTTCATAAACTATCAGAAATCAAAATCCTAGCAATATGCACACCTCTGATATATGTACAATTGATCTGCAAAAGAACAACTTCCTATCTTAAAAACTGTAGGAGGAGTTATCCGTACAATGAGGGTACCCTATATGCAATATTTTGCCAAAAAATGACTAAGTTCAAAAGCTGGTATTTTTTTCAATAAATTATCGGAAATCAAAATCCTAGCAATATGCACACCTCTGATATATGTACAATTGATCTGCAAAAGAACAACTTCCTATCTTAAAAACTGTAGGAGGAGTTATCCGTACAATGAGGGTACCCTATATGCAAAATTTTGCCAAAAAATGACTAAGTTCAAAACCTGGTATTTTTTCGATAAATTATCGGAAATTAAAATCCTTGCAATATGCACACCTCTGATATATGTACAATTGATCTGCAAAAGAACAACTTCCTATCTTGAAAACTGTAGGAGGAGTTATCCGTACAATGAGGGTACCCTTTTGGCAGCCGCCCGCCCGCCCACCCGCCCGCCATTTTCACCATTTTAATAACCGGATTTTTCCGTTGGAAAACCCGGTTAAAAATATTTTTAAAATGATAAATTACCTTGAAATTCAAAATAAGTAAAGGCAAAATATTTGCTAATTCTTAGATTTCACTCTATTCTTATTAGTTTTAAGTCTCTCGGTCAAAGGGTTTTAAAGTTATCTTCTGGACAAAATTTGGGAATTTCTTAATTTGAACTTGATATAAGAAATTGTTCAAGGAAAAAAACATGTTTTATTTTTACCTTGACCCATTCCTTAAACACAGTTTAAATTAAGAAATGTTTTGACTGAGAGACTTAAAACAACGTTTTTCTTTGTTTCAAGTTCAAACTCCTTCTGTCAAAGTACATGTATAATCAAGAAATGACTGAGATTTTTTTCTTATTTGACTTTAGAATCAGTATATTAGGTCAAGGTAAAAATGTTGGTATGTATTAGCTAGGTTCTATATCATCTATCTATGATACAAGTTTAAAGTATGTTTGATTAAAGAATTTGGCAATAGTTAATATGTTTGACATTGAAAAACAAATTAGACCAAGTTTACATTTTTTTGGAAGAATTTACCTGGTAGCTATGTTTTATATTATTTTAATATATGTGGTATAATTGTAAAGGCTGTTTGATAAAACAATCTAATGTAATGGCCTTGATAATATAATCATTTTTCAAGATGATTGACCTTAAGATACAAAATAAGTCAAAGTCAGAAAGTTGG
This sequence comes from Magallana gigas, assembly GCF_902806645.1. NCBI lineage: Eukaryota > Metazoa > Mollusca > Bivalvia > Ostreida > Ostreidae > Magallana > Magallana gigas. Next base: position 39,384,089 of record NC_047565.1, on the reverse strand, counting down.
GTATGTGTCACTTTTTATATAGATCAATTTCTCCCAAGTTTGAAATCAAGGTTACAGTCTGGGCAATTTTTAAAAAAAAATTAACCTTTTAAAGTGGAGAAAAGGTTTAAAGTCAGAATTTTAACAACAGTTCATCTAAGTGTATTATTATCATTGTTTCAAGTTTGAAGTCCTTCTGTCCAAGTATATTAAAAGGGCATGGTCATGATTTTGGTCAACAATTATTTTTTCAATTTTAATGTTTAAAATGCTTCAGTAAGGCATTTTTAATAGGCAACCAAAATTTGAATGTCATTTGTTGAGTTATAAGCGAGTTACAGAGCTTACAATTCCTCACTATGTAAACAAAGCTTTTGTTTACATTTTGAATGTTGAAGTGAAAATTCCAGTTTTAGACCTAAAATGAATGCGTTAATCGTTTGAAACTGTTTATTTATGATTCAAATAAATAAGAATATAGACAAATCATCTTGAAAAAGATTTTTTACTGGTAAATTGAACCTATGTAAACAAAAACAGGGCACGAGCCTTGTTTACATGACAAAGAATTGTGAGCTCTGTATCTTGCTTAAAACTAATCGACGGGCACCCCAATTTCATTTGATCATTAGAAATGCATTCATAAAGCATTGTAAATAATAAAAACAGAAAAATAAAATATGACAAAAATAGTGACCTTGCCCCTTTAAGGAAAATGCTTGTGAGAATTTTTTTTAATTTGACCTTGAAATTAACACATTAGGTAAAGGCCAAAAACGTTGGCAGGGTACAGCTAGGCTATATATATCTTGTATACAACTATTAGAGTTTGATTGTTTAAAGAATCTCATACTATGGTCCAGACTTTATATTTTAGAAATTGATTTACCTTAAGAAACATGATTGGTCAAGGTAAAAATTTTGGTTGCGCTCCTTCTCAACATCATCTATCCACTGTATACAGGGTTATTTTAGCTCCATGTAATTTTTACCCTTCTACATTTGCAAGCAGTTTTGTAAGGTCTTGAATCCACCCAGACACAGTTTTGTTTAAAGAGAGAAAATTTGAGACATTGGAATTCGCCCTTCCTTTAATTTGCCCACTGACAACGAGGACGAAGGGGGTAAAAATATAACGGGGGCAAATATTTCCCTGTACACAGTATGTTTCAAGTTTTGTCTAAATGTGAAAGGGTATTTAAGTTATGGCCCAGACAAAATTTGGGAGAAGAGGAAGAAAATATTCTTCAAAACAATACATCTCCTCTTGGGAAAGGGGACATAATTCATAAAAAGCTAGCTAGATGACTGACATACAGATTTCATAATTTATCAGTACTGAATATTGTCATAAACCTTGAAAAACTTTTTTATATAAAGTAGCTTACTTCCATTGTAGTTAAAAAATTATTACAACCATTATCTTTAAATGAATTGCAAAACTGGACCCCTTCTCCTCTTTCCTGTCCCATTGTTTAATAATCTTAGGTTCATGATTTTAATGGATCTGAATCTCAACTATACAATGCTAGTAAAAGAATATTACAAATGTTAGCACTTAAAGGAATTAATCAAAAAAGAGTTTTTCCTATGCTAATAAGTATACTTTGCATTTGTCCTAAAGCCTTATATCAATATGGTCCAGGGGTTACCATTTATACAATTTGAATTTACATTACCTCAGGATGTTTGTATTGTATCACTGCAAATTGTAGCATTGTCACAAAAAGTGAGGAGCAGTGTAACAGTAAAGGAGAAAACATGACGGACCAGACCGGGATTCGAACCTGGGCCCCCTGAATCTCTAGTCAGGTGCTCTACCAACTGAGCTATCTGGCGCCGGTATTCGAAACGGTCTGACCGTCACATTCCTCCCCCCTTAAATGATCTTCGTCCCCGAAGATCACCCCAGGCTCTTCCCCTGGCAGGAGTTCACCTGTCAGTTCCAGGGGTTGGTCACGGCACCAAATGTAACAGGAAAGGAGAAAACATGACGGACCAAACCGGGATTCGAACCTGGGCCCCCTGAATCTCTAGTCAGGTGCTCTACCAACTGAGCTATCTGGCGCCGGTATTCGAACCGGTCTGACCGTCACAGCAGCATGGATTAGCGAAGAGGGAATACTGGTGTGTGTATGTGTTGCTTTATGTAATGAAATGAATTTTTATTGATAATCTTAGCAATATAATTTCTATGCAACTTGTACATCCATAAATGTTTAAAACATATATCAGACAGAGGATGCCAAACTTAATTCCAGCTATTGTTTTACAGGTAAATAAAACATGGGGGATCTTGGGAACTGACATACTTCAATTTTTGGTTTTTACAACCCTCCTAATACAAAAAGTTTGTTAATACTATTGTAGTATTGACAATCTCATCTGGCTAGCTAAATGGGTAATACGGTAACTGGCAGTGCATAGTTGGTATATCAAATTACTGTAAATGTACTACATTTGGCTGTGTATTCTATTTAGCACCTTTTGCGAAATGCAGCTTCCGCTAAATCAAGTACACCGCTAAATGTCATGCATATCTGTATTAGAATAGTCACATTCAGGAATAGGCTAATTCAAATCCACGCAAACTTGTTCAAAAACTATTTTCTGCCAAATATCGTACACGCTAAATATAATATGTTTACAGTAAAACCTGCAAGCATAGCTCTGCCTTAAGAGCAGACAATTGTTTTCGAAACAGTTTAAAACTGGATTGCTAGGACCAAGAAAGTGACCTTAATATAGGCAACAAAACAATGGTATCAGTTTGGTTGACAATGAATATATGTCCTCACCTCCAAGATCTATCACCATATACTTTGTGCCAGGCTTCACAACACCTAATGTTGGAGATGATGTATCTTCTTTGGCAAACTTCAAGTATTGGCAGTAGATAGATGCTGCTTCTGGCTCCAAAGCTATTGTCAAATTTTCTTTCTTAATTCCTGCCTATAAGAATTTTCAAGTAATATACAATGTACATTGACGGATAACAAAGGGGAAGAGTGAGTGTGAGGAAAATACTCTGGTTTCAACTGTCCACTCCAGCTTACTAGAGTATGTTCATTACAATATAGAGTTTCAGAAGTTTTGCAAGTCTCTTTATATCAACAGATTTGTTAGCCTTACTCTACAATTAAGTAGATGAAGGACTGATCTATTGTTTCCAAATCTAATTGTAACAGAGACTTTTTTGTAATTATTGAAATAATTTATTTTCCTTAAAAATTGCATTTTTATAAAAAAAAAACAACCAAAACAAAAAAACCCACATTTTCACAGACGAGAGCAGTGTACAATAAAAAATATAAATTTGTTCATGCTGAGTTAGGACCCACACTTGATTGTCTAATTATGTTGAGCATTGAAGTTAATTATTAACTTACAGTCATACACACATCACATATATCCTTGTACAATACCTTTACAGCAGCTTCTCTCATGAACAATTTAGCTTTGTCTCCCCAAATGGCAGGAACAGTTAGGACATATTCAATGTCATCATCATGAGTTCCCAGGTAACTCTTTTCTATTTGTTGCTGCAAGCATTTCTTGAGACACCTGATACAATATTCAAAGACCAAGCTTGCTTCAAGGGGTTTGCCAGTGATGTCGTTGCATGTAATGTTCCTCTTTACGGTCTGAAAATAATGCATTTATGCATTAATATTTCATAAACATTTGTGATGGTAGTATTTCATCATTAATACAGTATACCCTAGAAAATATTAGTATTGTTTGGTCTGCTAATTTTTAGAATAAGGCAATTTTTGTTACAGTATCAAAGATAAACGAACATGTGTTTTAGCCTCAAGTAAGAACTGTATAATAATGGTCATCATAAAGGACTCAAAATAAAAAGAAAGTATTTTATAATCAATTATTTATTATTATATATACAATTAATATAAATATCTGTTGTAAGATATCTTTTAAGCATTATTTTTTGAATGATATAGTCTCATAACTGCAGCGGTGCATGCATACAAATTGAGTAAAGCACATTAGTGTGTTATGCACGCATCGCTGCAGTTATGTTTCAAAAAATAATGATTTAATGCTTATATTTACATCTTTTAACTTCATGCGTTGTCTGCAAATGTGATTTATATGTCATAACTCCTGTTTTATCCTAAGGGTAAGTTCAAACTAATAAAAGAGCCACTGTATCAGCCACAAGTGTGAACTTTGATTTTTGCTTGTGACGTTGCATTTTACAGCATTCAATGTTTGTGGCGTTATAATTAAACTCATCATTTTAACCTTTGAGTGCCCTGTGTATGTTATGGTATCTGCAGTAGCTTTCCACACACTTTACATGCAACACGAGGCCCATGGGCCACATCTCTCACCTGAGGAACAATAGGTATGATAAAATCAGCTTAATGGAGTCATAATACAAACTATCTGGACAGTGTACAATAATACGTGTAAATTGTGTAAAAATAAAATCCATTTTCCCCCTGGATATTCTTACGTTTATAATCATTAGTCCCTTTTCTAACAGGATGATTTTAAGTCATATCACATGTTGAGTATTGCAGTTCTTAAAAAGATTCTTAACAATTGTTTATATACGGGATATAAACCTACATCAAACTCTGAACCTTCTTGTGAAGAATTGTCCTAGGGCTAAGTCTTAACAATTATAAAGAATCATCTGGCTGATTAGTTTCTGAGAAGAAGATTTTAAAAGATGTACTCTACATATTCCCATGTGAAACATTGACCCCCCCCCCCAACCCATTGTGGGGGGGGGGGGGGTCATTATTTTCACAACTTTGAATCTACACTACCTGAGGATGCTTCCCCACAAGTTTCAGCTTTCCTGGCTGATTGGTTTCTGAGAAGAAGATTTTTAAAGATTTACTCTATATATTCCTTTGTTAAACTTTGACCCCCCCCATTGTGGCCCCACCCTACTCCTGGGTGTGTCATTATTTTCACAACTTTGAATCTACACTACCTGAGGATGCTTCCACACAAGTTTCAGCTTTCCTGGCTGATTAGTTTTTGAGAAGAAGATTTTTAAGATTTACTCTTCATGTTCCTATGTTAAACTTTGACCCCCCCCCCCCCCATTGTGGCCAAACCCTACTCCCGGGGATCATGATTTCACAACTTTGAATCTACACTACCTGAGGATGCTTCCATACAAGTTTCAGCTTTTCCGGCTGATTGGTTCTTGAGTAGAATATTTCTGAAAAATTCTCAAAATTTTTCATTAATTTCTAATTATCTCCCCTTGAAAAAGGCTGTGACCCTTAATTTTCACAACTTTGAATCCCCTTTGTCTATCAGGAATTTTTTAATATTAAAATATTTACGGAATATATTCCTAAATAGCTCTACAATCTGTCAACCCAAATTTCCAGTAAAACAACAGTTTTTCAGCTAACAATGAATATGATTCATACCCCTCTATCTCTAATTTGGTGATTTACAAACTGAACTAACAAATGGCAATCAAACCACCCTAACCATCACATTCCGTCTTCCTTAAATTATCTTGACCATTGAAGATCAACGACTCAGATTCTTTAATCATTGCAGGAGAAAATTGGATCTCTTATGAGTCAGGTGCTTTAATGACTGAGCTTTTTGGCCTCATGCATTCAACTGGTCTGACTGTCACACATTGAGGCGGTATATTGTGACATACCATTTACCAAAATAAACAATAAAATCAAATGCAATTTTATAGATAGTTTCTTTCCCCAAATTGTCAACTATCAGCGTAGCGCAGCGGTTTAGAGGGTTCACTATGAATCTCATGAAATGGAATCCCAATAGGGATTTTAAAATTTTTACCTTTCAATTTTTTTTACATGTACATGGTATTTTTGGGGTAAATATAGGAAAATTTAAAATTCCTAACTGGTGAAAGTATTTTGATAATAATTTATTTAATCCACTTTATTATCAACAGATGTCCCATACAACCTTTACTACAGTCTCTTGCTAGGTTAACATGACATAAAACTAAAGTAAACTCTTTCTCTACCCCTCCTCTCTATTTATGTAATAAACAATTTTTTTTAAAAATGAAGTTATTTGAAATAAATATATGGAAATTGATTATTGATCTGCAAGTTGCACAAGTTCATTTTTATACATTGGTATTAAGGCAAGGTTATACCTTTGATCATGTTTGATGACAGTGAATTAACTGGCAGCTGAATAAATGTGCCACTTATAAAGAAAAGAGAGAGAGAGAGAGAGAGAGAGAGAGAGAGAGAGAGAGAGAGAGAGAGAGAGAGAGTATAAACATACAAAGTCTTGGTGCAGAATCATTTTAAACCGTTGAAAGAAATAGTAGTCACTGTGATTGTCATCTGATGTCAAATCTGAATATTTGTCCTCTGCCTCGTATCCAAAAAAATATTCTTTGTAATCCTTCTTCAAGAGTAAACAAGTTGGAGCTTTGTGCGAGATCAGAGATCCACCAGACCAAGTATTGGTCAATACCTTTCCCCAGTCACTTTTCAGAGAAAAAGCGAAACCAGAAAATGTGGTGCCGAAGTCAATAGCGGCTACCATTATCTTTGAACTTTTGCTGGCTTTCTCCATGTTCAAAAATTCTACTTTCGTTTCGTTTCTGTAGTTTGAACACCTAAAGATGACATCTCTTTATAGTTGACAAAACCTAAAATAGACATTGAAAGTATAAGAATATAAAGGAGTTTGATGGTGAATAAATATACGAAATACCAACTGTTTTTGGTACTTACATCAAGTTACATGTAATCCTGTGTCAACTTGACTGTCAGACACACATCAAGTAACGAGACGGTGCCCACAGGTTTCGGTCTGTATGTTATAAAATTACTTTCCAGTCAATTCGGCCCTAAGACGTTTCAGTCCGCTGTTTTCATGGGCCGAGATAACTGTACATGGATACTTTAAATATAAAGGACATCACCGACCTATAAAATAATAAAAAACTTATTTAAAAAAAAAATATAGAAAATAGATGTGTCGGTGATGTCTTATGAATACTTTTCGTTTATAAAATGCCATAAATGGAGATATTGAAATCTCAAAAGGCATTTTATAATCCAATAAAGGATTTTTCTTATTCATGTAAAAGAACTATATAACTTTATTATACTTTCATGTTTTAAAAATACTAAAATCTGATTGGTTTAGATGCAGTTGATAATCCGTTCTATTACCCTCAGCGTTAGCAACACACTTAGCAACGGGTAACACAACGAATTGTTATATGCGCGTAAAAAATTATGAGCGTACGGTTCGCCGTGGAATTCACGTCATTTCTATATAAAAGCAGTAAAAACATCTATAAAATTAAGACATTCAGTATAATAAAATAAATAGTGCCTGTTTGGGAGGATAACAGTTGAAATTAACACCCCTCGAAAATCATTGTAAACCTCCGCTTCGCGTCGGTTGACAATGGTTTTCCCGGAGTGTCAATTTCAACTATTACCCTCCCAAACAGGCACTTTTTATATAATGTAAAACTATGACTTCTCCATTGGAAAGGGTGTGAGTTATATTTTTTGTAGGAAAAAAAAAGAAAATATATCTATGAAATAAAAGAGTTTTAGTAATTAATGATTCAACATGCAATGAAATTATTCGAAAGTCTCGAACTTTTACTCAAATTATATAAGACTTGTGAGAAAATTCTTACAAATTCAGAAAATAAGGCTAAGCCAAAACTTGGGGTCAATTATGAAAAATGTTAGACATGGCATGATGTTATATCTAATTTTAGGCAAAGATTGGAGTTAAATTTTTTAAAATATAAAAAAATTATCAAATGTTTTTCAGAAAAATGAAGATATATAGCTCAATGCACAAACTACATGTATCTGGAAAGGTATGCTCTGAAAAAATTAGGTAGCTAAAGTTACAGTACTCTGAAACTATTGAGCTATGAAAAATGTTAATTAAGATTCTTCTTGAGATCCTTTCACCACAATGTATATAGTCCCTTATTAAACTCCGTAAATATGTAATTTTACCTTAGCTATTTTACAATATAGTTTATTTGACATTGTAAAATATAAATTTTTAAGAGTAGTCATGCAAGGGACATAATTATTCGCCACCTGTGCTCAAATAGCGTTGCGTTTTCTCGCATATTCCTTTTCTAATTTTAACTTTGTGATGTAATACTAAAATTGATGAAGTATTCACACGATTTTTGTCCTCTGCTGTACTGTTTGACGGTAAAATTTTATCAAAACAACATGGGTCAAAAGAGAAAAGTACGAACGTCAGAAATATGATTGTATTAAAAGCTTACAGAGAAAACAGAAATACATCAGAGTTGGAAAGAACATTAGGGATTCCTAGATCTACAATACATAGTAGTATTGCGAAAAAAATTGAAGAAACGCGTACGGAACATGCACATGTAAAACATCAACAAGGAAGGGTAAGGAAGATAGTGTTTACGGACAGAGATATAAACAAACTGTCGCGCGTAGTTACAGAAAACAGACGAAGAACATACGAAGACATAACTCGTATTGTTAATGAGGGCAACAGTCATAGATTTTGTACCCGAACTATATAAAGAAAAATTTAAGAGCTTGGATATAAACAGAGAGTTGCCAAGAAAGAAGTCGCGATTCGCAAAGTCAACAAAAAAAAAAAAAAAAACTCGGTGTAAATGGTGTAAGGAGATGAGAAATAGGACTGTTGATCATGATTGGAGTAAATGGGTGTTTAGTGCACGTGATGAAAGCCAGATAGTAATTGGAAATACGTGGAAGAAAGTTTATAAATGGAGAAAAGACGACGAAAAATAAGATCCCCAACTTGTCTGTCCGCCATCTTAACGACATCTGAGTATCATGGTCTGGGGATGTGTCCGCCATAATGTGTACATATGCACTTCCAGACTCCTGTCACTTACCAGCCGTCTTTTTACCGTGGATCAAACACAGTATTTAACATACTAATTTCATTATGCGACACCCTTAAGGCTTGCTCATGCATGGATCTGGAGGGGTAGAGGAGGTCCGCCCCCGGAAAATTCAATATTAATAATTTCACGCAGTAAAAGGAGAGAGGGGGGTCCGGACCCCATCCCCCCTGGATAATTAAATTTTATTAATTAATGAATGTTTTTCCCAAAATAAGCCTAGCTTGGAACTATTTAAATGATAGAGAGTTCCGCAATTATAAAAAGGCGAAAGTGCGAAGATGCGAAGGCGAGAGTGCGAAGTTGCGAAGGCGCGATAGAAGTACCGCTTCTTCGCTTTCGCACTTTCGCCTTCATATCGTCGCGCTTTGCATCTTCGCACTTTCGCTCCGTCGCCGTCCCACCTTCGCCATTGCAACTTCGCACTCTTGCATCTTCGCCCGATAGGCGAAAGTGCAAAGGTCGAAGTGGCCCAATCGAAACACCATATGTATCTCATAATTACGAGTGATAACGCATTAAAATTATTTTAAAAGACACTATAAAACTAAATTCTGTTTTATTGCCGATGAAAGAGTAGATTCGATATTATTCATGAATTATAATTGCATTGACGATTTTCCCCTTTTACAAAAATGCTGGGTATGCAAGTGCATCACCCAGAATTAATGATCACAAATACAACATTACAACAAATGTTTAGAATATCGATGTTCACATGCAGACGACAGGATTTTTCTTTGGATTTTTGATACTCTTTACTTACTTATACTTATAAAATATCTTTGAATCATGTTCCTAATAAGGGCAATTTAATACGATTATTTTTACTACACATTATATATTTTATGTAAAAACACGCAGTGAAAATGTGCTAGGGAGGTGCTAGGAACAGCTGCATTGATCTCTTAAAAATAAACACCTGAGGCAATACACATCATTTTGACTGGAACTAACACGTGAAATTGACATTGTTTTAAAACTTTTTACGGTTTGAAGTTGTACTTTCATGGTCAGTGCAAGACAAATAGGTGTTTCTGATCTGATAATTTACTGTTGACGTTCGTGGTATATTGGAGAATAATGTCCGCGGCATCTCTTTGATCTCAGCAATAACTGAAGTAAAATTTTCTTTATTTGCGTCATTAACCGCCATATGTCGACGAGAGAAGTGACGTATCTGTTAACAATCAATATGTGGTAATGTAGGAGTGTTTTGTGTGTGCTTGCTACGGATATGAAAAACTCTGTACAGCGATTTATTTACTAGTTAAATTCGGTGTTTATAACATCAAAATCAGTTAAACAGAGTGAAAATTCAAGTAATTTTAAAGTCGTATCTTGGATACGGGGTAACCAATTTCTATTCTTTTTACAGCGGGGGTCATTTTTCTACCCGGGGGGGGGGGGGGGGGGGGGGGGAGGGGTCATTTTTCTTCATATTTAGCATAAAGAAAAATAACCCCTGGGTCTTTTTTCTTCAGAAAAATCCAATTATTCTTCAGCAAGGGGGGGGGGGGTCATTATTCTACGTCGAAAAATGACTCCCGGTCATTATTCTCCGGGGGTCATTATTATTCATTACACCGGTCCTATGATATCGCGGTAGTTAAATCATTTTGTTGAAAAATCTATCAATACGGAAATATTTCCAGAAACTAATGTTTTTGTGCGTTTCTCTATAATATATATACCTCAGTGATGATTAGCGTGCCTCTGTTTACTATGTCTAAAAATATCCCGACGTCAAATGTCATTTTCAGCGCGTATACGTTAACAGAAATACCGCGATACCATAGAACCCGCGATATGATAGGAAAGAAGTATACATCTACAATGTACATGTATTAATTTTAATATTTATCAATTTCACTATAGCGTGTGTACAAAAATATCTTTACAAGACGAAGTGATAAAAATTTTTTTTTTTTTAATTCAAAAAGATAAAATACATATGAAGTTGGAAACAGCTGGTTTTAATGATGCCAAATGTTCGCTTAAAAAATTTGGTGAATCAATGATCAATGTATCATTATCTGGCAAAGAAAATTATATAATTTTGAAGTGATACCAAAATGTTACCGTTACATGGTTGTCGGATTATGCGCTTTGGTTTTTATAGCAGCGAGAAAATGTAATCATGATATTTTTGGTTTAATTTTGATTACTTTGATATGCAACAGTAGTGTTGATGGCATTAAAAGCAATAACCGATAACATGTTCTTCTCTTGCTGTGATTGGATTACGGTTATGTAGAATTAAGAAAGTTCTACTAACACATAATAAAATTTAAAGATAGTTATTAAGACAATCTAGCTGACATAATCATTCCAAAAACATTGTAATGATATATTTCATACATGTATCAGATAGTAAAATAAATCAATCTTTTTGCAGGTCGAAAAAGTCACTGTACATCAATCCAGAATAAATATCTTCTGCTATGAATTCTAGAGATGTTTCTTGAAAAATGAGAGTTTCTTCGATCAATGTTTCACAGTTTCGCTTGTTTGAAGAAAACGGGACATACAAATGGCCCAGCAATCTACAGCCTGGGTCATCCACAAACTTAGGGTTCCTTTTATCTGATACAAAAAACCCGCACTCTACAATATTTTCTCTGTTACGCGGGGCTAGAAAAAACTGTGATTTTTTCAACCCCGGTGTTGTATAGCAGTTTTTCCCCCATAGTAGCTTTTCCCCCCGGAAAACCTACTATATAGTAGCCTTTCCCCCTGGGGGGAAAACCTACTATATAGTAGCTTTTCCCCCATAGTAGGGTTTCTCCCTCACGTTTTTGGTTCAGATTTTATAAAAAATATTTATGGAAATCCAGTAGGGATTAAAATCAATGTTTCTACACTCCCAGGTTGCATACATGTATATCTGCATTCATCTGTACAGGTTAAGTTTCGTTTTGCCGATTTAATAATTTTTATAGACATTGCTGAAAGTTGAACATGTGTGTAATGGAATTACACATAGAACTTAATTTAGGTAATTTATTGAAAAAAGTTTTACAAGTTATACACTTATATGCATAATTCTGTGTTCTGAAATTGTATTAAACGAGAATGTTTTAAGAATTTCTTGATAAATTTATCAGATTGTTTGTCTGTTTGTGAAAATTTCATCCAGGCTAAACCTCTGTTTTGAAGAAATTTTGTTTCCGATGTTTCAGAGCCCGATTTTTAAAATCCTATTATAATAATTATAGTGCATATTCTTTAGGGTCCAATGTCTCATAAACTAGAGATGACCATTTCACCATATTTTTATAGTGGCAGTGGTTTACCACTTGAAGATGACTCTGAAAATTTCAGCCCTCAGGGTAGGGGCCCTTGATGTTTCAGGGCCCGATGTTTAAAACCCCATTATAATGATTGAATAGTGTTCTATAAGTGGGGACCCGAATCTCAAATTCTAGAGATGACCAATTAACCATATTTTCACAGTGATAGTGGTATACCACTAGTAGATGACACCGAAAATTTAAGCCCCATGCAGGGTAGGAGCCTTTGTTGTTTTCGAGCCCGGTGTTTGAAATCCATTTAAAAGAATATGTATTTTTAGGGCCCCATATCTCAAAAACTATAGATGACCACATGATCATATTTTTACGGTCATTTAAAAGTAAAAACATCATTTAAAAATACTCAATCACTCATATATTTCTTTATCAAAATGATTGAAAATTACGTTTAATTCTGCTGCTTTTTATAAATTTACGAACAAATTTTTTTAAAAAGGTACGCGGGTAAAATTCATTATTCTTCAAAACATTTAATGAATTCATAAGATGACTAATGATATAATAAATAAATAGATACATAAATCAATGAACTTTTATTCATAAAAGGAGAAACCGAAAATCAAAAATAAATAACCAACCTAAGCGCATATATACGACTTTTTTACTTGTTAGTTGACTAGAAGAACAAGCTTATATCTAAAAAAAAAAGTCAGCTCATCACAATATATGTGTTGGTTGTTTTTTGTTTTTTAATTACCCTTGTTTAATTGTTCGAAGAAATAATATGGTTATTATGGTACACAAGTAAATCTTTATTGCAAAAATATGAAACAAATAGTATTTATTTTTTAGGTAATTGAATCGTATATCTTGATTTATATAGCATCGTTTTCAAAATTGTATAGTTATAAATCACGTTGCAAACTTAAAAGTGGAAAAATTAGCAAATAGTGAGTGACAATATAGACATAAAGTTAGTTTAGGCTCCATTTCACATTTTCCAAAGTAACCAGCAAAGATACCGACATTGTTCTGGTTGTGAAGACATTTCATTGTGTTTTTAAATGTTTACATCATAATATCTCGCGTTTTGTAGAAATGTGCTTAAAATATGAATATGCGTAACTTTAAAACGAAATGGTAAACACTAACTTTACACATGCTTTTAATACATAATTAAAATACCCCTTAACCATGATTTAGAACCCCATCAATCAAAGTAAAACTACTGGTAAAACATTTCAGTTTCTCTTCATATCATTGCATCCTGTCTCCCGTTTGATAATTAGAAGAAGAAATATATAATTGTTTTTAAGATCGTCAATTCTAACGGTATTAATTTAAAATTGATAGCCTTTTTGACGAAGGGAGTAATACATTTCCACTTTTTATCCCCTTCCTCTACAAAATTAAGTCAAGATTGGTCAGTTAGTTCCCTGGGAGAAGCTTATACATTGATGGTAATACATTGGAAAATTAAATTTCCAAACCGGCGTATTTTCACTCAAATGTGTTCTCACGTGTTCATAACGTCGAAGTCAAAACTGTAGATAAGCATCGATTAGATGAAAAAGATTCGAGGTATTCCGAAATCCGTGTAAAAGGTGTTCAAAAATGGGGTGAGAACAGGTATAATAAACGATGATGACACATGAATGTTTTGAAGGCTCATGCCTTAGTTCATATTTGGGGTTGAAAAACCATGTATTTTATTCTATGCATTAATAAATGCCATAATTATCCTTTTTGTGTGAAATTAATATCATATCCGTTATTGCAAATTATTGTCACGAATGGTCCGCAATAAACATGGCCGGAAAGTAAAAATGGGGGAAAATCCACTATATAGTAGGTTTTCCGTGGGGGTAATCTGGCTATAAAAAGGGGGAAAGCCCACTATATAGTCAGCTTTCCGTGGGGGAAAAACTGCTATATAGCCATTTTTCCGGGGGGAAGAACTGCTATATACTAGTAGCCATTTTTCCGGGGGGAAAGATGGCTAGGGGGAAAAGGCACTATATAACACCGGCTTGATTTTTTCTCCTTTGCTAACAATCTTGAAAAAAACATCTCGGCATCTTGATAAATTTCCGCTTTGGATTCTTTTCTCTTTCGGATGAATCTTTTCGTTAAACTCGGGCCATGTTTGAAACCCATATGTATATCTTGCTTGTAGTCTACGCGGGATAGCATCAGGGATATGGCCTAAATAGACAGACCCTTTCAAGACAGCGAGTGCAGCATTTTCAGGTACAATAACAGAAACTTGTCCAAAATGTTTTTTGATTGAATCCTGGACATGTAAGCATTCAGAGAAACCACCAACTATAAAAATGATTTTGACACCTTTTGCCTCCGGTGCCTGCAATATTTCATCAATATGTTTCACTATTCCATCAATACTTTTCTTAAAGAAGCTACCAAATAAACAATTATCCATTATAAGTTTTCCAGTAGAGCATTTCACACATTTTAGCATTTCATTTTTTTCAATAGCCTCTTGAAAGGATTTAACTTCGTCGAACTTTTTACGTATAGTTTGTGGCATTGACATTCGAATAACCCCGCCTGGCTCTACTTTAAAGGATCGTTTCTTTGCTTCAAAGCATCTCTTTATGTCCACATAATCTTTCATGTGTTTCCTTTTGAAATCCTCAAATACCCATTTTCCCAACGATTCTATCAAAAATTTCATAAACTGGTCGTCAACAGAATTTCCTCCCCAGGGACCAACAGTCGCTAGAAGAACTTCCTCCATAGTATTATCATCACACTTTTGATGAACTGTTACATCTGCTGTGTCACCTACGTGATAAATAGAAATTGTTTTAAAATCATCGCATCATTGAATTATTATCCCAGTATGAAACATATTCTCTCACAGTGGCCAATTTAAGAGCAATTCTCTTTAAATATAAAAATGACATTGAAATGGTACAGTATGTCAAACTTTACCTACAAATATTTTCCTATTTTTAAACAAATATTTAGAAATTTGTGACAAAATGAAATAATGGCAATTGACATTCATATAGCTGGAATATATAGATACATACGTTCTATATTATGGGAAAAAAATCAACCGGAATGAAATAAATTTATGTCTAAAGTACTGTAAACCAATATTTATGTCGGCGAGAGCATTTCGCGATTAACAGTAGCAAAAAAATGGTTCGCGGCGAACTTTCGCAATTAAGATGTAGATTTTCTAGAGAAATATATACTGTACCAGAGACATTTTATGACTGGGTTCGCGGCGAGAAATATTCGAGACGAGGATGCTCTCGCAAACTTCGCAATAATTTCTCGCATGCGCATAAAAGTTTGTTTACAGTATTATGTTTTATTCACTGATTTATGAAATTTTTATAAACAAACTTAAAATGATATTGAAAGAAATGAGTAAATATACAACATGATATGAATACATTACCTACAAATAATGGTCAAACAATGGTCAAGTTTTACGTAGATGATGAGTGAAGAAAAGTCAAAAAGGGCAAAATTAAAAGAAAATTACGGTATCAAACAAAATTTTCTGCAAAATGCAAATCTACTACACATTCTGTCCTCATTTACTAATAATTTGTTTTAAAAAATGCTGCGTTTAGGGTTTGCGCTGATAAGACCAAAGATAAAAATCCCCCACATCGCTCACCTGAGCAACACCGGCCTTATATTGGCGTTCAAAGGATATTGTGCCATATGGCCCCTCGGTAGATTTACCAAAATTGAATATCAGAATTTTACACTCATTTTTGCATATACGTACTTAATCTTTGACCTTTATGGAACACCATTTTTACCAAAAATAAGATTATATGCAATATAAATAACTAAATTTTCAGTTGGTGTTCACAGTTAACTCTTTATTTTAGCCCCCCCCCCCCCACCTTAAAAGACGATTAAAATACACGGGAGCATAAAGTTACATTTACTCCCTCTACTATTTACTAGTTATTGTATTTTGATTTTAAAAATCTTATATGTGAAAGAAGGAAAGTGTACCTCAATGCACCAGAATGAATTTGCTCAATTCTTCAAATTAAAAAAATTGAAAAATTTCATTGGCCTTCTCCATTATAAACGTTTGTAGTTTACCAGGCATGAATTCATTTCGTATGACATTTCATATCCTTACTCACTTGAATAATGAATAAACTTAACTGAAAAATGTTGTTACATATGTTAAAGAGCTATAATTCAAATCAATGTATTGGCAGGCATGTCGCTCTATTGTACCAAGGCCCACCCATTATTTGCATCTTTATTTAAAAACAAATGTCTACAAAGATGATTTTCCTTTGCAATAATTTTTTAAGAACAACGCTTATGCTTTTATCCTCATTAAAATAATGTGTCAGGACTATGGAAACTGTTTAAAAGACGTCGTTTTTATTTGTGCTCTAAAAACTAACAAAAATTTGTGTAGATTTTAATATGCAATTCAGCGTTTAAAAAGGGACACCAGAAAGTAGTTTCAGCATATAATCGTTTAAGCAAGACATTTCTATTGATCAACCAACATTTCAGCGTCAATCATAGAATTATAAGCAGGATACGTAGCTTGGTTTGAGTCATGTTTTTGTTCACATGAGTTTATTACATTCAACTTAAGATTTTTAAACTCGGTATTTCCTATTCAGCATAGCTGAATTTAAAATATAAACGAAATCAGCAGGCCTCTCACATCCATTTTTGGTACTGGGACCGGGGCCAATGGATTGGGAAAAATGCGACGTTTTAATAAAATTTTTGGAAAAAAAGATGCCTTTTTCACGTTGGGAATTGGGCAAAATATCGGCCCCAATTAAAGAGAATTGAGAGGCCTGGTTGAACTAAAGCATAACCTCAGCTTTGTGTACAAACATACAGTAGCATTGTGTGCAAAGCTCTGTATCTTGCTTATAACTCGAAGCTTGACTCTCAGATTAGTAAATAGAAATTTGTAAACAATTAAAACAAGAGAAAAATGCCCTAAAACAAAGAAAAGACAACAATTTATTTCTCATCATATATATACTTATGTATTTCTAGCGGCGAGAATAATCTCCGTTCATCTTAATAAAACATGTTGAATTAATCAACCATTATGTAGAGATCGTACCGAATTACATGTACCAACATTATGAATATTTTTTTATATGTTGTTAGTGCATCGGATTTTGCGCAGATACATGTAAACGATCAGCGTCTGATCTACCGGTCTACACGTAATAATTTTAAATTCTAAAATAAAGACGATGGTCCTTCTCAAGTCAAAACAAAAAGAAACTAAACATGCTAAACGAAAATCAAAACAAGCTAAAACCACCGTCACAAATGAAAATGTCAACGCATTGAAATATTTAACCTCAATTTACTTCACAAAAATGGCAAAAATATATTTTGGATGTTTCAAATATTCCCTTTGCACGTAAACCATGTAAACTGTGGCACAACAAGCAAATTCATTTCAGTTCAGGATGGCTGCCTCTAACATAGACTGGTTTTCGATCTATGAAATATCGAGCCTGAAGGTAAACCTTTTTTCTACAGTTTCGAGATTTTCTCCGCTTTGAATAAAGATCGGTCTTTCATTTCTGCAATTTATTATAATATTCGCCTTCAACTAAGGATGCTTTGTGCCAAATTTGGTTGAAATTGGCCGAGCGGTTTTAGAGAAGAAGTTCAAAATGTGAAAAGTTTACAGACGGACAGACAGGCAGACAGACAGACGGACGACGGACAAAATGCGATCAGAACAGCTCACGAGCTTTCAGCTCACGTGAGCTAAAAACCCTAAAGCAAACAAAAAATTCAGGACTGAGAGAATGATGTGTTTTATGAGGTGTTACACTGACTGATTCTATGCATATAAACGAATACATTGGGCCAATTACGAAAAACACGTCAATCTGATCGAATCAGCTGTTTTACCGCTCTTGAACACCCGGTAGCTTGAACAAAGGTAATATATATATATATATATATATATATATATATATATATATATATATATATATATATATATATATATATATATATATATATATATATATTACTAACCAAGCATACGTTATTGGGGAAAATGTGACTTTCTTTAAAGTAGTATTTGCATGTTTTGAAAAGTGAAATTGCACAATCTGATTATAATCAGCTGTTCCGATACGCAACAGCTAGCTCCCGAAGCGATAGCGTATTAGAAGAGCTAATTTTAATCAGAATGCGAAACACATGAACCAGAGTTACTACTTACACCTTTGTATTTTAACACGTGTCCGTAGACTTTTGAATTTCACCTGATCAGGGATTATTGTAAAGTTAAATAATAACCCACTTTCATTTTCGACAAACTACTTCAAAATAGCAAAAATAAACGTAAGGTGGTGGACCCAAGACAGTGGGAGTATGCAATGATGTAATATTAAAAAATAACGTAATAAGTGAATATATTAACCGTAAATTTCTTCAAAGAATGCATTAGTTTTGATGGAAAGAACTTTCCAGACTATGCCCAAAACGACTTGGAGGTAACTGAGAAAACGCAGTTGCTCTATAATATGTACATTGTTATTACGAGTGCATAAAGAACTATCAAATCTTATTTATTATTACATTTATTTAGCAAACATAACAGAAACAAAACTGTCATGCAGACATCGAATGTCTTTTTTTTGAAAAAAATCTAATGGTAAAATTAAAGGAGAAATTATAAACGGTATATATGAAATTTTCTGAATAAAATTTTTATTTACGATAAAATAGCGAGAAATAGTTTTTTTTTATAACATCATGTAAACATATGTCTGCACTGATATAGAAGTAATGTTTTAAAATAGTTATTTGGCGATAGTTAATGAAAATAAATGATAGTGACGTGTTCGAATCGTTTACGAAGAGTTTTGTAGTTCATTATCTAGTCCGAGCAAGAACTTTTACACACTGTAATTACAAAAAAAACTGTTCCAATTTACATAGGGTTTGTAAAAATGATTCCGTCATTCAGTTTGTTTACCTCACAATTGCTGAAGAATTACAGTTTTCCATAGTTTTTAAAAATAAATTCTAAATTTAAAAATAATTTTTTTCTATGGTTTTTCGGGGCGGCGAAGGAAGCATAGTTGTTAAAACGAAAGTGGTTTATTGTTACATATTTTATATTCATTCATTTATTTCAATCTCATTGCACAATGGTACACAGAGATTATAATAATAAAATATGTGGTATTTCTTAATAATTAACAATGCATGCGTAAGCGAGAGAGAGAAAAAAAAAACATATACAACTCTGACTCGTTAAAACAAATGTAAAGTATGGAGGTTCTAACCTTAGGGAGCATTTTTAATTAATTTTTCTAATAAAAGCACATAATTTCCTCAAAGAACAGTGTTTTGTACTTGCCATTATAATTTTAAAACTAATAGCATTTTTTATTTTTATATTTATATTTGATAAGCATGGATTGCGTTCTGTTCTTGCTGCAACGAGTTACAGCTAAGTATGTAGTGAAATTCATCTCCTATTTCGCACTTATTGCAATGAGCACAGAATCTTTCATGTCTAGGAATATCTGCCCAACGTTCACTTTCAATGGATAGATGGTGATTACATGTTCGAAATCTACAAAAAGTAATTGCATCTTTTTTTTTTAATGTATCAAAATAATGTTCAAATTTTAACTCTTCCTTATAAATTCTATAATTTTGAGCTTTTGGGGATGATTGTAGAATAGATTGCCAATTTTGTTTGAATTGGTCTATCAACATGAGTTTTATTTTTGCCTTTAGCCATTGTGAGTTATGTATAGTTTGATTAATCCATATATTAGATAAACCGCAGTTATTTAGAATATGTTTGATGTTTCAATACCAAGGGATTTTCCCCCAATTTCGTGATTCATACAAATTCCTAGTTCATATATTAACTTTGCAATTTTTGTATCTTTTCCGGTAAGTATTCTTGACAAATAAGAAATAATGCGTGTTTTAATTTGAATTTCAAGTGGGTATCGACCAAGTTCACCATATATCATGAAATCTGGAGTTGATTGTTTTAAATGGAGTAAAAGTTTACAAAATTTGAGATGAATTCTTTCTATAATTGCAATATTTGAAAAGCCCCAGACTTCACATCCATATAACAGTATAGGTTGGACAATTTTGTCAAATAAATCTAGTTGACACTGTACTGATAGGTTATGAAATCTCCCCTTTTTTAACACTTCATATAATGCTTTTGTAGCTTTTTCGGCTAATTTCTGTATTGCAATTTTAAAAGATACTGTTCTGTTAAATACTATTCCCAAGTAGATAAAATCAGTAACAACTTCAATAAATTTATCGTTATATTTTATCTGCACGTTTTCTTTCTGCCTACCTTTGCTAAATATTATTATTTAAGATTTATCGACATTCATTTTCAGGTTCCATTTTATGCAATAAGTATGAAAGCAATCTACGTATCTCTTTGCAATTCATCGGGAGATTCAGCTAACAGTACAGTGTCGTCTGCATATAATATAGCAAATAATTTGAAAAAAATATCTAACTTATTTTCTAACATGTCAGTAATAGTTGGTAAACCTTGCACATCATACTCATTTAAAAAGTCATGTAAATCATTAAGGTACATAGAGAATAAGAAGGCTGACATATTTTCACCTTGCCTCACTCCGTTTTCACAATGAAAAAAGTAGAGGTTTCATTATTATAAACAATTTTTGACTTAATAAGACTGTACATATTGAAAATAATATTAAACATTTTGCCACAAATATTATGGCATGATAATTTAAACCATAATGCTTTTCGCCATACGTTATCAAACGCTTCTTCGAAATCTACAAACATACAATAAAGTTTTTTCTTCTTCATTCTCAATAGTTCGAATAGAATATGTAATGTAAAAATATTATCAATGGTTGAATATAGATTATAGATTATAGAACAACTCTGTTTGTTTTGGAAAACAAATAAAGCGTAGTGTCCTCCGTGGGTTTAAATGTGACTAATTAACCATTTTTGAGTAATTAAGTATTACTAGCTAGTCTTTCAAGTATATTAAAACTGATACAGCTGGCATGTTTATTATTTTTCAATTTCATTTACATCATCCCATTAATTGAACTTTATTTTTAATTTAGAGCCATTCCTCAAAGATAAAATGATCTCTGTAAGACAGGTGCTTTTTATTGGTTTACTGCAGGTCTAAGATCTACAAACCTTTAAAACTTGTAATTTTATTATTTCCAAATTAGATTCACAAGAAGAAGTACCGGTACGCAACAGTCTGACTTCGAAGACTTCATTTTTACCCTACAATATATCTTAACTAGAATTCAGAAGCTTCCGAGGGCTTCCCCCTGGGCCCCACAGGGGTTTGCCCTGGACCCATTGGGGGCCTAAAGGCGGCACCAGACCCACTGCCTACAACTGCCCCCCCTCTAAATACAAATCCTGGATCCGCCTCTGTGTTCTTGTCTAGAGGGGAAGTAACAAATGTGTAAAGTTTACAGACAGACAAACGGACGGACGGACGAGCATGTGATTAGAAAAGCTCACTTAAACGTTCGGTTCAGGTGATATAAAAAATGAAAAAAAACGTACGGGTTCAACGTACAAAACCCATTCATGTGAAAAGTGTGAATTTCCGCGTTTGGGTAGGTTATCATCTTGTATTCATGCGCAGATCCGGAAAATATTTCCAGGGGAGAGGGGTCCGAGGGATATCTATGCTTTCCGGGGGAGAGGGGTCCAAGACCTAATTCCGATAATTTTACTATATACATTTAAAAAAAAATTCCGGGGGGGGGGGCGGTCCAGATACCCCCGGACCCCCTTCTAGATTCGTGCATGTGTGTTTATGATAAACAAGTTAAGAATGTTCTTGGCATGAATAAAGCTTACCCCCAAGATCTACCATCATATACTTTGTGCCTGGTTTAAGAACATCTAAGGTTGGAGATGATGTGTCTCCTTTGGCAAACTTCAAGTACTGACTGTATATGGACGCTGCTTCAGTCTCTAGAGCTATTGTCAAATACTCATTTGGAATTCCCGCCTACAAAGATATTATAAGTTAGCATTACATATTGATTAAACGTGTATATGATGGGAAATCTTGAGTGACAAGGCACTTCATTTCTTTATCTTCCCTAATTGACTAATACTCCGAGTTGAAACGAATCGGGACAGAATACACACAGAGTGAGCATATTCATTTAGATTCACAAATATCACTTATTTAATTATTTAAAGTGTGTGGGATAATTCATCAAAGTTGATTTAAACAATACATTAAGACTATATTGGAGATATTATAACATTTCTTGGTAGGTAAGAAAAAGTACGGTTGATCTATTCTTTATTTAGAACGGTGTCGCTAGAATACAGCTGTTCACATCTTAAATTTAATTAGATGTTTAGATTTTAAATTTCAAATAGCGAGCCTCGTATTTTGAATCCCATATTTCGAATCTCGAATTAGCATTCTGGGCTTTCCACAGTGATATTATCGAATTATTATGTTTATGATCCTGTTGGCTATTCATTATATCTAACTGTAAAATTTCATTGTAGAGGATATTCTGAGCAAGAAAAGTCAATTTGAACACCCTTTCTCAGATACTTACATTTACTGCAGCTGATCTCATTAAGAGTAAGGCATTGTCTTCCCAAATGGCGGGAACTGTTAAGACGTACTCAATGTCTCCACTATGGTGGCATAGATCTGCCACCACTTGTCAGATAATTATATTCACTTCTCATATGATAATGTCGACTTGTCAGATATTTATGTTAACTTGTCAGATCTTTATGTTGACTTGTCAGAAAATAACCATAGTGACTATAGAGACTCAACATTTTGTTGTCAAAGCGTGTTAGTGCCACTAACTGCCATTTACTTGTCATCTTAATACCATATAAGTCGAGATAAATATCTGACAAGTTTACATAATCATCTGACAAGTCGACATAAAGATCTGACAAGTTAACATAATTATCTGTCAAGTTGACATAAAGATCTGACAAGTTAACATAATTATCTGACAGAAAAAATAATATGGCCACTAGTTTAAAGAAAATTATCATTCATATTGTAAGTCGACTTGTCAGATAATGATGTTGTCTTGTCAGATGTTATGTCATCTTGTCAAATAATTATGTCGACTTGTCAGATAATTATGTCGACTTGTCAAATAATTAGATCGACTTAAAAGATGATTATGTCGACTTGTCAGATCCTTATGTCGACTTGTCAAAAAAATATTATTTCAAATGGATGGCACAAATTGGGCGTGGAAAGGTTAAAGTGTTGAATTCTTAACCACGTGAATAAGTGACAAGTCGACTTAAAGAACTGACAAGTCGACTTAAAGAACTGACAAGTCGACATAATTATCTGACAAGTCGACATCAAGATCTGACAAGTCGACATAATTATCTGACAAGTGGTGGCAGATCTATGCCACCATACTCCACCATTTATATAACCATTAAACATCCCCTCTACTTTCTGTACCAAGCTTTTTTTTAAACAAACGATGCAGTGTTGAATGACCAATTCTGCTTTCAAAAGGTTTCCTGTGGTATCCTTACACATCACTTCTGTATCGTCCTATATTAAAACACATCAGTTTTGAGTATTTAACAAGAATGTATCAGCAAAACGCGATTAGAATATATAATGTTACATAGGATAACACGTAATGAACAATATTTAAGCATTTCTACAATTTGCACGCGGCGAGAGAGAGAGAGAGAGAGAGAGAGAGAGAGAGAGAGAGAGAGAGAGAGAGAGAGAGAGAGAGAGAGAGAGAGGTATCAACATACATCTATCGTTTTAAATTGTTGAAAGAAAAAGTAATCATGTTGACACTCCTCTTGTTTCAAATCTACATATTTGTTCTCAGCAGCGTATCCAAACGAAGATTCAGTAAAATCCTTCTTCAAAAGTAGACATGTTCGACCTTGTCAGATACAAAATAGCCACAACTCCAAACATTTGTGAATGCGTGACCCCAGTCATGTTTCATTGAGAAAGCATACCCTGAATACGTGGTGCCCAAGTCAATTGCAGCGATTACAATCTTTCTACATCTAATTTTTATTTCCATGTTCAAAGTCTACTTCGTTTTGTTCACAGAAGGATGGGAAACGTTTCTGCTTTATTGATGACCTTTGCTTAAAAAAACCAATGAAAATATTAAACGTGATATAAATGTTATTTTACTTTTAAAATACGTTATTTTATACTATTGTTGCATGTTTTTATAGTCTTATGTTTTTTGGTCGATATACCATCTATATATAGGTCAATATAAACATTATCAGAAGTCTCAATTATAAAGAGGCATGCTCACATTTTGGTCAAAATTTATTTTTCAGTTTTCAATGTTTACAATGCCTTAGTAAGGCATCTCAAATAGCCGACCAAAACTTGAGCGTCAGTCTTTGAGTTGTAAGCGAGATACAGAGCTAAAAATTCTTTGATATGTAAACAAAGCTCAGGTCATGTTTTTGCTTACATTTTGAGATTTAAAAAGAAAATTACAAATTTAGACCTAAAATCAATGTGAAAACACAAGAAACTGTTTATTTATGTTCAAAACGAATTAGCAGGGAGAAAAAAATCAGCTTGAAAAAGAACTTTTACAGGTATATTAAACCAATGTAAACAACAACATGGCATGAACCTTGTTTATATACTAGTAACAAAGAATTGTGAACCATCTATCTTGCTGGCTTACAACTCTACATCTGACACTTAAATTTTGGTTGGTTATTAGAAATGCATTGCTAAAGCGTTGTAAACAATAAGAATAGAAGAAAAAAAAAGATTTTACCAAAATCGTGACATGATTACAATGTGAGCTAAAATTTTCAATTTCATCCTCCCATATTTCTAATGGTCCACCAAAATTTGAATTTTGTTGTTGGGATTTAAGGAAGAAACAGATCACAACTCTTTCTATTGTAAACTGAATTTGCTTACAGAATTATAGGTTGCTGGATAGAAAATATCATACCTAAAACAAAATGAGATGTTTGAAGAGTATATAGAATAATTTATTTATACTTTAAAATCTGTTTACCTAAAACAAGTGCAACATTTCTACTTATCAGCTCAGAATTCTCCTTACCTACCAAACATGAGGGGTTGGGAATTGGGTTTGTGGGGTGACAGACTGAACGGTTTTGAATCAGTTTCATTGGTCACGACAAAATCTATACCAGAGGATCTTCACATTTTCTTTTGATTAGCATTATTTCTTATAAATGGATTTTGAGTTTAAGATAGAACCTTACATATTTGTAATATTATAACCTTACAAAGTTTTATGCCCCATTTGTTGATTGAAGTGTAGTCGATTTCAAAATCTTAGAATTTTAGAAAATATACAATCGTGTTGATTTGTGCGTCAGAATTTAAGTGTGGGTGTTCTTGGTGTAACCTAATGTAATCTAATGTTACTTGGACATAGATATATGTACTTAAGAGTTGACTCTACAGTCTAATAATACCCTCGTACATCAGACACTTAGCAGCTGGTTTGTTTTGTTTGATGGTGGGTTAACTTTTCAATCAAAAGGTAAAATTAATTTTTTTTTTTATTAAAAAAAATATTCAAAAGCCACAAACTAAAAAAGTAGGTTATTTACTTTTATTTTTCTTTTTGAAAGTGAAAATATAACACTAAAATCCAAGGTCTATAACATAAAAATGGTATTTCATTATCATTAGTGTTTTTTTATCCTGAGTAAACGTCATCCTTTAAGACAATTTCACAAAAACCTAGAATTTGTTATTCAATCCCACTAAATGGAGAACAAACTTATTTTACAAAATATCATTATTGGTCAACGATGTACTTTTGAATTCTCTAGTATATAAAAAAATCTATTTAACACTCTAAAGCATCTTGAAAAAAAAATCAAAGTGCGTTAAATTTTCATAATTGCGTTATGAGAATAATAAATATCAACATTTTTTGCCATTGAGACACTTAACGCTTTTTTTAAAATATGCATTTGGGCATCGTTTATATTTCTTTTTGTTGTATACTTAGTAATAAATACACGAAAATTTCATATGCTATTCATCTTACTTTACAATACGTGCAACAGTCTGATACAGATCCAGCAGGGCTGATACAGATCCGTCATTCACCCCTTCCAGAACTCTTATTTGAGATACACTATATACATGATGAAATGAGGCATTTGTGATCAGATAAAGCACAAACATAAAATAACATAAAAAACATAAAAAAAGGTAAAATCCCTTTAATTTTCATCGCGGTATTGCAAGCATATGACTGTATTTATAAACGAGAAAAAAAATGAAGTGTTTAGAACATCTGATTTCGTTCTTGTTCTCTGGATTTGTTAATTATAGATTAGAACAACAAAGAATATCAATTAAAGCTGGTTGAATTAAAACTACTTAAACAAAAGAGATCATGTTGTAACAAAGAATATTAACGCGAGTTAAAAATTGACCCGCGTTTCATTTTCAACATTGATTATTGATTGGGGAGGGGATGGGGTGGGTGGGGGGGGGGCTTTTCTAACGTTGAAAACTGAGACCAAAAGTCGTGAAATTAACCTGGGATCAGTTTTCAACAGCTTGAAAAATATTTTTCAAACTTCTAATGACATCGATAGGTTGAAAACTGACCCTGTTGAAAATCGACTCTGACTTCAGAGTTTTGAACTGTCTTTGATCAGCAGTGTAACTTGCTTTTCACAGTTTAATTGTACATGTGTGTACTTAAAAGTTTCGGTCTCAAAACTTTAACTCTTTCATACTATTCGCTATATTTGCCGTCTTGGGTAATTTGCCATTTCAAAGGTTGATTTTTCCGACTTCAATCATTTAATATTCCATTAGACTGAAAACGTGGTATGTAGCAACCTCTAATAATACACCGTCCGCTAATGATATAATGTTGCATTAGTGGTCGGGATGTTGACCACTAATGATGTTATTTTATCAAACCCGGGTCAATTTTTAACCCAGGTTAACATTCTTTGTTACACCGACATAATCACCATTGTTAAGGTAGTTTTAATTCAACCAACTTTAATTCATATTCTTTGTTGTTCTAATATATAATTAACAAACCCACATATTCAACTTATCAACAGATCAGTGATTCAATTGTGCTACAGACCACAATAGCAAATAGTCTTATGAATTGGACCTTTTTTATACTAATAAAATCCCGCTTAAAGGATTCAATTCCTTTTTGATTAATGATAATCAATTTGGATCTTCAAGTAAACAGACGAAGTCATAAATTGTATTTATTTTTCTGTATGCGACTATTTCAATTCAAGTAAAAAGGCAAAATATCAGGGGCAATGTCAGAATTGTGTATTTTACAATAAAGGACTATATATATATATATATATATATATATATATATATATATATATATATATATATATATATATATATATATATATATATATATATAATTTTATATTAAATTATATCATATTATATCATTAAAGGTTGCAAATTCATCCACTAATGCAATTGAAAATATGTGCAAATGTGTATCATAAGTGGTCAAGGTAGTACTTATTTCTCTTTTTTTCCCCATATCATTAGAGGTTACGGTTTTTGACTGCTAATGATATAAATCTGAAATTATATCATTAGCGGACGGTTAGGTTGTTCGTTAATGATAAAATTTTATCATTAGTGGTCAACATCCTGACCACTTATGCAACATTATATCCATTAGTGGACGTTGTATCATTAGAGGTTGCTACAGAGCTGATATATGGTGAAATATGAAAATATGGTGTGTATTATTCTCTATATGAACACCAATGCATATTATCTAACGGGGAGGGGAACACCAAAGATACAGTCCAATTTTCTTTCATAAAAATGATATAATATACCAAACCGTGGTTAACCTAAAAAACTGAAAAAGGGACATTTTTTATTTGATATTTTTATCATGCAGTTATTCACATCAATCTACACTCTACTCGAAACCAAAGCAGATTTTCTACTTTCTCATAAAAAATACAAAAAAAAATCCTGTGAAATAATTGAGAGCATATCCTTCTTTCAACAAAGATAACATGTTTTTTGAAATGATACATTAACAATTCTTATAATACATTTTTTGTGTAGCGTTCTACCATGCTATATCCTGCTTCAAAATGGTTTACCCTTAAAACTCGGGTTTACCGTTTTTATATTAATAGCTTGCACGGTCTTCATTATGACTGTGCATGAACATTAAATGAGTCCCATTTAATGATCGACATCTTACAAAATACATAAAAAGTATCCTTGTCAGCGGGACAGAAATAGGAAAGAGTCGCAAATCTTTAACACTCCGATATCTGTCGAAGTTCAGAGTAAAATATCTTAAATATGTGTTGTTTGTAGAACAATATCACAGTGCACTTTATCCATTATCCTATTACTAATAAAACTGGATGGTTTAAAAAATCGTAAAAATGGAAAGCTAGAAGTTAATGTTAGGATAAGGTACTATTATTAGACAGTTACACTAAAAACAATAATATCTATTGAGTATATGATCTCTTTTCCTGTGATACATGTACTAATGAATATGTCAATTTCTACGTATGTTTTAGTGCAATATATGTTCGGATATAGATGATTTGTATTTAGTTACCTGTTTTTGTCACATATCCGTATGATCTGTTTCTTAACACAGCATTCCAACGACACACTTTAGAACGAAAAGTTGTCGGGCAGGGTCATGACAGACATGATATAAATAGAGCTATTATCTTTAAACAAAATGATCAAACAGAAAATAAACATGGAAAAAATCTATGGTATTGTAACTTGGCCCTTTGAAAAATAGAAATGATTATTTTTTATCTCATTGTATAAGATATATAATACAAAATGTTTGAAAAGGGAAGATCTACCGTATTGCTTGAACTTAAAAGGTGAAAAACAAGTAACCCGAAACTCCAGGTAACATACCTCATTCTGAACACAACGAGAAGAATCGTTGACCCAGATTTCATAGTCCTTGAATAACATGAAAGTTGATTTTTGTAAGAAGTTTTTAAAGGAAGTAATTAAACTTTTCATAAGTTGTAAGTTTAGCAGTTGTATAACTTTTTAAAAGCAGTGCACACACTTTCTAATATAAATGATCTGACGATTTTGAATTTATGAATTTAGCACTGGCGGTAAGGATTTGCATATTAACACGAATATCATCTCTACTAGCCAAGGGGTTTCGTTCCACTTCGCTTCTTATAAACCCTTAGCAGACTAGGTGATGCGGTTGCGCTATCTAGCGAGCAACTTGAGTTGTGTACCTTGCATATTTACATTTTAATCGAATGAAACAACAGGTTATATACACGCTACGGCATAAATACAAATTTGAAAACAAATTGACTAGCGACTATCGGATCATAATTAACGATTCATTGAATATGAATTGAGATATAATTTATTTAGTTTTATTTATAGTGTTTGTAAGGACCTGTACCGAAAGTAAAAAAAGTCGCTGATATATGAAAGCTTTCATGGTGTCCAAATAGGGCCATTTGCGTCAGCGAAACATTGCGCTCAGATACATGTAAATGAGCCATCACGCTAACACACAACATGCCGTGGCACTAAAACAACTTTGCACAACACGTCGTCACGCTAACACACAACACGCCGTCGCGCTACTGCAATTTTGCACAACGCGCTGTCGCTCTAACACACAACACATCATCGCGCTTACTCAACTTTGCACAACACGCTGTGACGCTAACGCAACTTTGCAAGTTTACGGTCTAGTAGAAAGTCGTGTCCGAAAATAATCAGACTGCATATGTTGATTGCAAATTATATATTATATATATCAAATCCTACATATTTCTGCATGTGCAGTCCGGACACGACTGCGTGTTGTGTGTGTTAGCGCGACGGCGCGTTGTTAAAAGTTGCGTTAGAGCGACGGCGCGTTTATCCGAAGGCGATGTTGCGCTAACGCAAATGGTCTATCCCGACACCATATACATGCATTAAAACCAGGCATTGCGCGAACACAAGAAATTTATTTGATAAAATAAAATACAGCTCATTGAACCTTTAACCCTTCCGTTGCTACGTCAAAAAAGACGTTATTACGCTTTAGTGCCAAGCATGACGTTAGCAATAACCATAAGCAGGGACGTATAAACTGACGGGATAGGCAAATTCTACATTCACCATGTTTACTTTTCATACTGTCACGCAATTCTTAACAAGTTTGTAAAACTTTGTTCATCCCAGTAAAATATATCTGTACACGAGCACTTGTGTATTAACTTGTAAAAGCATGGAATGTTTTACCGAAGATCACACTCGTTTTTCCTTTTAAAGTTTATTTACAAACGCCTGTTTTAAACGCTGCGATTAGATTAGCTACTCTCAGCTGCAGCCAATCCTTAAACAGAGGTTGTCAAGTTTTCGAAATGAGTCCTTCCAAGGGTTTATAGGGAGCGGAGTGGACCGAAAACCCTTGGCTAGCAAAGATGCACGAAAAGTTTGTCCACTTAAAATTAATAACTTATGCACTTGGTTGATTATACAACAAAACTCATGATTATATCCGAAAAAAAAACGTTAGAAAGAGAAATTCATCACGAGCGATGCTCCTAACATTTATTGCAATCCAGACATCCTTTTTGTTGACCAACGCGTCTGTGTTTCCAAACCATGCCAGTAGCTATAGATTTCCTTTTAGATGCTTTGTGATTGTTTCCAGGGTTGTCCATGCAGATCTTAAAGGGTACCTGTAGCCTAGCTGATTTGAAACTTATTTCATATAATTATTTATCCATCTAAATTTGATGCAAAACAACCGCATCGAATTGATACAAAAGTGTAAAGTAATTTCGATTTTACAGGCAATAATAGCCAATTGTAAGAATAACAAAGGTGCTAAAAGCGATTGTCTATTTACTAAAGCTAGATGGTCGTGGCCGTTGTAAAGCTATATTTATATCCTTTATGTGAAAAACTCTGTAATGATGAAAATACAGGAAAATGGTCAAATCTTAAACCTAAAATATTTGGAATTTTTCTTTACAAACTAATAATTTATGGCAAAAGGTTTTAAAAAAGAAAGTTTAAAGCAGATCTGATGGTTAATTTCTTGAACATCTAGCCTTCTTAATGAATATAAAAATTTTTCAATCCATCTGTTGTGTTTGAAACAGCAATATTTATTTAACCTGAAGCTTTGGTTCGGGGTAATATCTTGCAGATTTATAAAACGTGGGAATTAACAATTTTCCAAAAACCTTTAAGACTCATTACTTTACTTAATTGCTTTGGTTAACTATTTACATCTATATTGTTTGAACCATTAAATACATATGCCGATCAGCAAAATACTTAGTATATTGAATGAGAATCAAGGTGGATTTAAGTCAACCCTTTTTATACAAATAATATATCTACTCATCATTCTTTGATTGAAATGTAATGTTCTTCTAAAAATAATAAAGCTGCTTTTGACAAAGTGTGGAAAGTAGCACTATAGCAAGAGCTTATACAAAATATTATTACTTGAAAAATGTTTTTATTTAATAGTTAAGATGTACTCGGAACGTATATCGAGAAATCCTGTTAATACTTTTCTGCATTTTTTCGATTCCATGCAGGATATGGTACGACAAAGGGAAAATCTATCGCCATTTTTGTTTGCTTTATTCCTTGATGACGTTCATCTGCAGATTCATTTCTTTTTTATAACAACTAAAAGTATCATTTAAATTGAATATGAGCTTAATATCTTATTAAGATTGTTCATTATTTGGCATGCTGATGATACGGATTAACTCTCAGAAACACCTGACGATCTACAAAATCAATTTATAGTTTCTTGTTATATTTCAAAAACGGAAACTTAAAGTTGAAAATAAAAAATCCAAAAAAAAAAAAAAAAAAATAGTTATTTTTACAAAGGGATAGACAAAAAATAACGGCTTTGTTACAGTGTTTATAAGATTGGGATTATAAAAAATATATTTTTACTTCACCTCAGCTGATCACTCTTTCGTCTGGCGTCCGTCTGCCCGTCTGTCTGTGTCTGTCCGTCTGTAAACTTTTTACATTTTCAACTTCCTCTCAAGAACCACTCGGCCGATTTCAACCAAATTTGGCACAAGGCATCATTGGGTCAAGGGGTTTTAAGTTTTCTTTGAATGAATGACCATGCTCTTTTTCAAGGGGAAATGATTACAAATGATGGAAAATTTGTTGGTATTTTCAAACAATCTTCTTCTCAAAACAATTTGCCCCAAAAAGCTGACACTTTGTGAAATCATCCTCAGGTAAGGTAGTATTACGTTTCTTTAAATCATGATCCCCGGGCATAAGGTGAGGCCACAATGGGGAAGGGGATGTTGAATTTTTACATACGAATAATTTTAGTAAACATATAAAGAATCGTTTTCCCGTACTTTACGGCTCTAAAGAAGTTATGTAGAAAATTTAACATTTTCATGACATTTTATGTTAAATCATTGGAAAAGTAATCCCGATACCTATATTCAATTGGAACATCATTTTAAAGAGAAAGTCAAGAGCTTGTTTCATTCTGATTTTGGAGAGACTGTAGGAATTCTAGATATATTTTATGAGTAAAAAATGGACAAAACTCCGAATTTGTTTTCCTAATTTCCTTCATATTTCATTGTAAATGAGTTTAAAACATGATTTTTCATTGTGTTAACCAAACATTTTAGCACCGGTATACCATATCAAACAAAGGTATTGTTATGAAGCATCATGGAAAAAAAATTATATCTTAAATTTTATAAACCTGTAGGCACCTTTCATTTACTAGACCTTGACCTAAATTGAAATGGAAGTGGGCATATTCATATTTGAATGAAAAACCAAGTAGTGAATAGTTCTTGCTTATTTAAATTCTTTTATAAAAACGTAACAGATCAGTTTCGTCAAAATTTGGAATCAATCTGCCTTAATTCTTCAAAAGGTGTGAAATTTATCTCGTATTTCAAACCAGAATAGATATCTTCTGCTGTGAATTTCAATTCCGTTATTTCAAAAACTAGTTTTTCTTCGACTAATGTGTCACTGTTTTGATTGCTTTGAGAAAATGGGACCTGCAGTGTGCCAAGCAATTTACAGTCTGGGTCATCCACAAACTTAGGGTACTTTTTATCTGATATAAACAACCCACACTCTAAAACATTATCTCTGTTACAAGGAACTCGAAAAATTGGGATTTTGTAAACCCCGCCATGATTTTATCGCCCTTGGTAACGATCTTTAGAAAGACATCTCGACATCTTGATAACTTTCCACATTGGACCCTTTTCTCTTCTGGATGAATATCTTCGTTGAATTCGGGCCACGTCTGAAACCCATATGTATATTTTGCTGACCTAAGCGAGACAGCATCAGGGATATGGCCCAAATAAACAGCACCTTTCAAAACAGCCAAATCGCCATCTTCAGGTACAATGATAGAATAGTTACAAAAATTTTTCCTGACTGCATCCTCAACCAGTGGACATTCAGAAAAACAGCCAACCATAACAATAATTTTGACATCCTTTGCCCGAGATTCCTGGAAAATTTCATCCATATGTTTCACTATTCCATCTACAGTTTTCTTAAAGAAACCCCTGAAAAAGTCATTGTTCAACACAAGTTTTTCAGACTTAAAAGACACATTATTTTTATGTGCATCATTTTTTTCAATGATTTCCTTGAAATTCTTGACGCCGTGAGATTTGGTGCAAATTTTCACAAGTGCAAATGGTATTGCTAATCGAGTAGATCCTCTCTTGTCTGGTCTGGCTTTTCGTATTAATTCTTCTAAGACTCTTGTTAGTTCTAGATAATCTTCCATATATTCTGTTTTGAATTCCTCCCATAACTTTTCTCTCACCAATTCTGATAAAAACCTTTGGATCTGATCATTGACAGATGTTGCTGCCCATGGACCTATCCTGGTAGGAAGAACTTCGTCTAAAGTGTTATCTTCACATTTTTGATGCACTGTTATGTTTGCTCTAGATCCTAAGTTAAGATATTAAAACAATTGAAATATATTTAGACGCGTACTCTCAGTTTTGCAGGTTAACAGATCAGCATGGTACAGATGATGGTATACATATTAATTTTTTTTAGTAAATTATTATTCATTTATATCATTTAGTAATATAGTCATATTCGTTGAATAACCATTCCCAAGGATTTGATCGACGAAATGAAATGTTTATTGTAGTATAATATTTAATAGCATACTGTATGGATCCCCACGGATTTTAACTAACCAAGGGTCAATGATTTTTACAAGTTGACAGCTTTACGAACCATGCACTTGGTTTTCATCAAATTTTCAATCTTATTATGATAGTTTACTAATGTCAGAAAAAGAACAGCGATGTTTTCAAAATCATGATCGTTTAAAAAAAACCTTAATGACCCCCCCCCCCCAAAAAAAATGAATGAATAAATAAATAAATAATAATTTGATGGGGATTTTTGGTAAAAATTGGCCCAGTAGTTCTCATAAGAATAAAAAAAATACAAAGAATACAAATAGAGAAAACGACAGACGGATGGACATTGCAGGCGTTAAACAATTTTATGAACAATACTTACTTCCAAGATGTACCAGCATGTATTTTGTGCCGGGCTTTACCACACCGAGCACTGGAGATGATGTGTCTTTTTTGGCAAACTTCAAATACTGGCAGTAAATAGATGCTGCTTCTGACTCCAGAACTATTGCCAAATATTCCCTTATTCCTGCCTATGAAAAATACTGCAAATGAGAACTACATTTTGACAACAAGCAGTACAAATGTATAAGTCCGAGTGCGTATAAGTGCAGGGGTTTTCATTGCCTTCTCCTCCGGCCCTGCAAAAGTTTTAATTGTCATTCAAATTAAGACCACGTGGTTTATTTGACAGTGTCAGTTTTACGGTAAAAATCGTCCCTCGTGTTTATATTCTATTTCCTAAAATCTGGGTACTTGTAGTCAATTACGAAATCTACACGTTTATTGATTTTAAACTTTATCTTTATTTTCATTTTTATTTGGTGAATACAATGAGTTCTTTAGACGATTGCGACATTAGAAAATATAGTTTATTTCTGCTCTTGCACCAATTAATATGCCCAGTATATACATGTAGCAAACCCTCCCGCCGAACTTCTAACTATATACCCATTTTATTTATTCATTAATTTCCGGGGTTATTTTTGGATAACAAGCAATTTAGCATATTTCTAATTTTTCGGAAACGCCTATATACAAGGGTTGATCCTAAAATAATTTCATTCTATACACCAAGTTTCACACTTGCGCTGTATTGTATAAAATGGTGCTTCAAAACTTTCCTTCTCAAAATTCTAATTTGAAGTAAAACCTTGATTAAATTTCGTTGAACACTTAACAAAATATTGATGTTTATAGCATGATATATATGTGACATCACCGCGTCATGAATTTGCGTCTTTATTTAGGTTTGTATTTATGTATAAATTGTATGCTTCAAAATTTGAAAAAGACCCAAACAATAGAATATTTTGAAACAGATATATTATAGACTTTTTAAAAAACTGTTTTAAAGAAATAGGGAACGTTACAGTCAATTTCGGATATCTACACAATGCCTTTTGTCTCTAGATCAAGAATTTAAAAGACTGGACATGCGAATAGTGATAGGAGGCATTTTTTGCTTCGATTGATTCATCAAAGGGGCATCATATCCGCTCTACACTCTATGACACATATATAAATAATGCATCCGTATTATTTATATATATTTCATAGAGTGTAGAGCGGATATGATGCACCTGTGGATACATCTACATGTAGAGATAACTAGAAAATGAACTGGAATTTCATTTCTGCAATTTACTATCACCTTTCCATAGGGATGCGATGTGACAAATCTGGTTGAAATTTGTCAAGTGGTTTTAGAGAAGAAGTTTAAAATGTAGTAAGTTTACATACAGACGGACAGACAGACAGACGGACAAACTGTGATCAGAAAAGCTCACTTGAGCTCTCAGCACAGGTGAGCTAAAATGAAAAAAAAAATGTAAAATAGAGCATCGTGGCCAATTTTTCGGACTACTAAATTACGAAATTCTACCAGAACGCCTAAAGATCTAGAAATGACGTCGCTAGCGTGCGGCGACTATCTTTGCTTCACGCTCTACAAAATATATTTTCTTCAGAAATATTTACCACAATGCATTAAAATTTTGAGAACTGAATTGTATTAAGTATTTGATACTGTGGTTGCATTAATTTTCGTGGATATCAATTTTCGTGGATTTTCTGAAAAACACAGTTTCAAGGATACGTAATTTCGTGGCCAATGACTCTATCAATACAAAATGTTAGTTGAAATTGAACTTCAAGAAACTTTTAATTTCGTGGATCAACTTAACAACGAAATCCACAAAAATTCGTATTCAGCGAATATTGATGAAACAACAGTATAACTTTTGGATCAACCCTCGTATATTTTTGTTTAGATATTTAAGCACAAACGATATTATATTCATAGAACTATACAAAACACAGAACACATTTGTATTTCGTGCGAAAAAAAAGACTAAAAAAATACGGTTTCATTCATTTAATTATAAACGTCTTTAGATAAACATTCAGTAAATTTCAAAACTGTCAGTGATTTTAAGGTTTGTTTACATTTTTCCGGCGAGTATAATATTAGGCAACAATGGACTTGAAAATTGTTGAATTCCTATTAAATATGGACCATTTCATCATCACAAATTCCTGAAAATAAACATTTGACTGACGATCAATATATAATGTTGAATTATTTTACAAAAAGGCGCATGATTGAAACAAAAGGTATATATCTGTATGTGCGATAATATAAAACAAACGCATGTAATAGATAAGCAACATTGAGCATACAAGTTATTTCAAATTAGTAAGAAATGAAAACAAACTGTTTAACTTTTTTACATTTTACTGAGTAACCAATGTAAAAATCACTGCGCAATTTTCTATCCAGAGATCTCAACAGGTTAGGTTTGTCCATAACGTCAAAATACCTAGACATGCTCAAATCTAACGATGTCATAATAGAAGGCCAGTAGAACATTTGTATTGGTGTGTTTGCAGATTAGTAAATGTATTATTTTGTAATCGTTAATGCAAATTATTTTATGTATGTTTTGTTTTCTCAATCATTCTGAATATTTGATATTCATACATTGGTAAGGCAAGCAAAGGTTTTTTGGCAAGTCAAAGTGGGAGTCCCAAAGATGGTTGTTCTTTATATTCAGTGACAAACGATGTCGTACTTGGAAGTTCACTGATCATTCAGAAAT
Source organism: Magallana gigas (assembly GCF_902806645.1). NCBI lineage: Eukaryota > Metazoa > Mollusca > Bivalvia > Ostreida > Ostreidae > Magallana > Magallana gigas. The sequence goes on along the minus strand of NC_047565.1, from coordinate 39,346,611 downwards.
TTTTTAAGCATGCGCATATGAGGTAACATATCTACATTTCATTTGATACGATCATTTCTTTGTCAACAAAACCAAGAACAAACTCTTTCCTCAATAAAATAACCCCTTTACTTGCAGTTCTTATAGAAAAGTTATTAATTAAGTTATTTGGTTAAAATGGACAGTAAGTGTTATGAAGCATTATATTCAATTCAAAAGCGTTTCAAACCCATTTGCAAATTTTCTTTAACTCCTTCCAAAAATAACGAAAAAAGTAAAATATCATGTGCCTGGATCAAATAATAAACACTCTTTATTCCTGACATCTTTTTAAATGTTTGCATTATTGATCAACAAATTTTATGAAAGAGAACATGAACATCAATCTTTTAAATAAATTTTGTTAACTAAACATAATGAGAGAGAGAGAGAGAGAGAGACAAATTAAATATTTGCGTCTATTTTGAACTGCCGGTCAATAGACTGCGATCTATTAGACCGCCGGTCAATACACTTCGATCTATTGGACCGCCGGTCAATAGACTTCGATCTATTGGATCGCCGGTCAATAGACTGCGATCTATTGGACCGGCAACGTATTTCAGAACGCGAGTATGTTAATGTTACATCCTTTCGATAGTTCTCAGGGAATGTATGACGCTGTTTTTAGTACTTGGTGAAACCGAATTCAATGTTATCAAAATGGAGTATCAAATAATCAACATTTTTAAAGCTTTATATAAGGTAAAATACAATTTAAAATCTAATGGGTTGAAGACTCTCCCTTCTTTGTGTATACTAATATTAAATGGAGATATTGTAATGCATGCAACGGGTTTTGTGCATGTAAAAGATGAAAATAAAATCTGAGTATATTGCATAATGGCACGAAAACCATCTGCAATATGCAAATTGTAAACCCCGAAAACTAAAAAATGGAATTAGGTAATAAAACAATTATTTAATGCTTGAACGGTCAATAAACCAGAATTTTTTCCCTTGGTGCAGGGAACAGCTCCGTATGATCTATTGCCCTCGGTCGCTGGCCTCGGGCAATAGATCATACTGTAAATAATCGTATACTATTTAATGTAGAATGTTCGTTGAAAACGGCATGAAATACTAAGTTTTAACACAAAACCGACACCCAATTTAAAAAAAAAAAATAAGCATGATATCGCCCTGTTACAACGCACTTTGAACAATTAAGCACTTTGAAAAAAAATTTCAAAGTGCGTTAATTTGGGGATCAAGTCAACGCACTTTAAAAAAAAAATTCAAAGTGCGTAGATATCGTCGATATCGTCAATATTAACGCACGTTGAAAAAAAAGTTCACTGTTTAGTGAAAATAGTTGATAGTTGATTCTCAGCTAACTTGATAAACAGTTTCTAGATGAGAATTTTTTTTTTCATAAGACAATATCGACAATTTACACAGAAAGAAAAATACGGGAGGTTTGAATAATATAAATATGACATTAACTTCACCGCTTAGCAACTGCTTTTTCCTTTTCTTTGAGTATATGCAGCAAATTTACCTCTTATCTGGTATATTGGGCTATGCCCGAACGAATATGATTCATATACATGAATAATATATGGAGATCAATATGTACATAATATATTTTAACTGGCTGATTGAAAATGTGATGTGAAAAAGAATACCTTAGTTCTGTTTATCAAAAACAATATGATCTTTTATGAAAATGTTCGTAAATGTTAATATTCTTTTATTGGAGTGATAATTTGATTAGAATACGAAAAGAGGGTTACTGTTGAAACACATAGATTCTTTAACATACCAATGGAGAAATTATTGTTCGGCCAGCTCGTTTTTTCAATAACACTGCATGCACTTATACAAAGCATATTTCTTTTTACTATCTTAGATGTTTACACAAAGTTGCTGAATAACATATATTTTGGAAGGAAAAATGAGGGGTAGGAGACCTTTTTCTTGTAATCAATTAAATGATGCACTGGTATTTGACCTGTATCTTTGGTTAACCCCCACCCCAATCCCCGTTCTTAATACGGTAAATTAGATTCACGAGTGTTAACAAATCATCATACTATCAACAAATTACAAATTCAGTTCCAGAATTTGTTATATAAAAATATTTTTTCAAAGTGCGTTAAGAGTGTCGATACCAAAAATTTGATGTACCTTCATAACGCACTTTGAATTTTTTTTTCAAAGTGGGTTAACTTGGTTCAAAATTTAACGCTTTTTTTCAAAGTACGTTGATTTTGTCCAAAATTTAATGCACTTTGAATTTTTTTTTCAAAGTGCGTATTTTTTCAAAGTGCGTTGTCATATTGCACACCAAAAGCATAATATATGGCTATGATTTTATCAAGCAACTCAATGCTTATATTTTTTACCACGTGTGGAGTGGTTCAACACGGACGATAACTCTGTTCTGAATATCATCGTTTAGTTTAAATAACCGCATGATGAAATAAGATTTAAAACTTAACAAATTTTCATGTTTTAACATACATCAAAGTAAGACAAGATATGAAAAACGATCAGTACTTACATGTACGTATTTTAATAATATTGTCCGAACACTTATACTTCCGCACGAAATTTCAAAGAAAAAAATCTAGGGAAAGTCTCGTGAACTTTCATTCGAGCACATCTGGATTTAATACATACTTAGCAATGATTTAAAAGAACACTCTGAACACATTCGCAGGGGTGTTCTTACAAAGAAAACAAGCTGTTTTACATAATTCAATTGTCTGTGAAAGAGCTTTTTAAAATAACTTGCCACTGATATGCATCTTTTAATATAATTTCTTTTTAACTTATTTTCTTTTCAGTTTTTTAAAGTAATAAAGTGAAAATGCTACGTGATTGCTATGTGGTTGGGTTGTTTCTTTTATATACATACAAGAAATAGGCGTCACGTGCTCTCTAATCTAACTACTATATTAAAATAATAGACTCAAATATATAGGCTTTAATACCGAGAAATCGGAGGAGTAAAGTCTTTTGTTATATATATTTTAAACATCATTGGTAGTTAAAGATTACCAATTTGTTTTTATTTTTTCTCAATCAAGCTTCGCCAATTAATAATCAACGAAAATTCCTTTAAATATTCGGAAATTATCTGGATTTTTTGGATTTTACAATCTTGCACATGCGCATTACATTCACGCTAAATCACGGGAGGCTTTTTAGTTAATGTTTCCACAATATCACATTTGCATGGATAAACTCAGAAACGATATTACAAGTACATGTAAGTGTAAATTTTCATTGAAAATTTGTCTTATATTCTCTTTCTCAAAGGAATACGGGAGAACACTCTAACTCAGTGCATTTAATATGAAATATCCCGATAGTTCCAATGTCAACATGGTGTGTAAATTCAAAATGAGTAAAAAATGTTAATGAAAAAGTGTTGAATTCTTCATTAAAATGAATTAGAAATTTAGATGAAAATTTGACTGTTATTTTCAATGCAGCCTCATTAATTTTTTCAAAATCGTTTCGGAGCGATTCTGCATTTTTTTGCTACATTACGGGTATATGGGAGGCATCTTAACTGTGGTGAAGGCCTGTTACGAAACACAGTTAAATTATTCTTACTAAGCAGAGTGTATTGAAATAATAGCATTATTGTAGTCTTAAAGCTTGGTTATTTAAATGTTAACAATACGGTGTGTCGATGTATCTATTTCGTAAATATCCGATATCATATGCAATGTCAACCCATGCACGAACGGGTCAAAGTTTAGTAATGTTTTATACACGTAACTAGACTTACGTAATACAACTGTGTACTAGTTTCTTTTTTTTTAAACAAGTTTATTTGACATTTTCCAACACACTCATATCTTAATCAATTAATTCGATCGTTAAAAATCGTTATTCAAGCATCAAATGTGTTCCACATATTCGAAAGATATATTCTAATAATTGATTACAGAAAAAATTTAAGGTGGCACGAGACAGTTTTGCTGATGTCATGATACATGTCACTGTAGCCAGGAGATGTGTCCCCTAAACTCTGTAACTAGAATTTTCGCAGCTCCGATTTGGCACAATTGCCTTTTATTTACACCTTATGAAACAAGTAAAATTTTCTCTATACATAGTGGTTTTTTTTAATTTGATCCTCTCATGTTTCCCCATGTTTATCATTTATTTTTAAGGCATCCGTAGCTAATTGTCTGAGAAGAGTTGACAATCTGTTCCATATACATATCGAAGCTTTACATGTTCGAAACTTACCGGTCTCTGATTTACTATGTCCCATCCACTACTTTTCGTTTTACCTACTGCTCTTGCAATTTAATTACATGTATGTTTATCTTTATCTCCAGGCCACAAGAACCAGCTAAATAGAAAAATTATTGTTCAAATTTTCTTACATTTACTGCAGCTTCTCTCATTATCAGTTTAGCATTTTCTCCACCAGTGGTAGGAACAGTAAAGACATAGTCAATGTCATCATCATGAATTCCCATGATACTCGCTTCTATCTTTTGATATAAGATTTTCTTTATACATCTGATGAAATGTTCCAAGACCAATATTGCTTTAAGAGATCTTCCTCTGACATCACAGCATAACGTATGTCGTTTAATATCCTATAGATAAATCAAAGTTAAACACATTAGTTTTTATTTATTATTTTTCGTCAGTTGTTGTGAAATGAATACTTTGCCAAACGAGAAAGAGAGAGAGATAGATAGAGAGAGAGAGAGAGAGAGAGAGAGAGAGAGAGTTTACTTACACTTTGACGGAGAATTTTTGTGAAATGTTTAAAGAAATGGTAATCATTGTCACCGTCTTCTAAGTCTGAGTATTTGTCCTCAGCCTCGTATCCAATTAAAGATTCTGTGAAATCTCTCTTCAAGAGGAGACAGGTGGGAGCCTTATGAGTGATTAAAGATACAGATCTGCCAGTCCAAGTTTGCATAAGCGGCTGTCCCCATGCATTTTTCAAAGAGAAGGCATAACGGAAAAACGTTGAGCCACACTGGATTGCAGCAACCATCAACCTCGTAGATTTGCTCATTATCTCCATATTTAAGATGACTTTAAGTCACGTATTCTATCTGTTTAGAAAAGAATTTATTGCCTGGCTAAAGATGGTTACCGCTCGTAAATAGACACAGGTACCTAGTAAATAAACACACCTCGATTTCGTTGCACTCGACTTGGTTCCGGCCTACCCAAAATGCTCCGCACAGTAGGATAAAGAAATACACAAAACTGTCATATAACGTCTCCTCTGCACCGTCTCATATAGCATGTCACGATATTTCAAACATTACCTGTCAACCTTGTTAGTTAAAAAATTGTTAAATTTATCCCAATCGTCAATGTATGAGAATGTGTTGTCGGTTTGTACATTCTCCAAATTCTTTCATAAATAATCAAGTTTGCAAACACAAAATCCTTTTCTATTTGCAAATCATACGACCAATTACTTTATCAAATTATTGACAGCAGAATTATTGACAGCAGAATGCCTACTCTAAAAAGGCGTAAAATTAAGGCTTCTTCAAAAGCAACTTTATTTTGCCCGTGCGGAGTATGCAGGAAAAAAGGCCAGAAAGCTAGCATTTGTTGCGACGTTTGCGACGTTTGGTATCATCCTCATTGAGAAAATTTGAACCTGCAAGAATTTGAGATGTTTAAATTTTCAAATTCCCTTTAATATACGTGCACTAGCTGTTTTTTTTCCGGAGAAAACGACCCATATTCTTTTACAGCAGTTTTGTTGAGATTAGATGAGGTATGTACAAAACTATTTATGATAAGTTATCTTTTACAGTAAATATCATTTGAAATTCTGAAGTCTAAATCAGCGCGGTAACAAGTACAAACAATGCCTGTGAGTCCATGAACAATATTTTGAAGCTGTCAACCAATTGGAAAACATGCAAACTCCCAGAGCTCGTCAAAAGCTTCATAAAATTGTTCAGTTGCAGTATCGGGATATTCGACGTGCTCTGTACGGTAAAGGGAACTATGCAATGACGCCCTGGACACGAAAATTGCAAGTCAGCCATGTTGCTTGGAATACAAAGAGTGCTGAGGAAAAGGACGCATTAATGAAGAAATTTCAAAGATACACCCGTAGGAAGGAAAAAGAAATCTCATCAGATGGAAACCCTAAGATCCCTAAAACGCCAACTACTGCCAGAGAGCCAAACCAGAAAAAGCGGATACGAAGTACCAAGACCACTACAATTAAATTTGAGTGACGTTATACTAAGGTATGTATACAATTTATGGTATATAGTGAAATGTTTGTAGATATTTATATTAAAATAACGCAACTTATTACAAATTCAATTTATTGTAGATCATGAAATGTTTGCAAATAAATGTATTCATATTAAAATAACGCAAATTACAACAAATTCAATGAAGTTTGTATATATTATGTCTAATAAACATTTTTTTCAAATTAAGTGGGTTTTTTTTCAATGATTTAGCTAATTATATAAAATATAACGATTTTTTTTCAATGTATATAATAACATGCCTTATATTTTCCTAATTTTTCATAGATCCATGTTTTATTCGCTATTTTTTTGTCCTAATTATTAAATCATCTTTATTCCTTTAAAATTAATTATTATTTAACAGATACCGTCAACAACCTCATCCCTAGATTAAAAATGTTTGTAACGTTTTTTATGAATGTATATTATATATATTATATTACTATTATATATTATATATGATATATATTGTGGGGTATTTCTGCTAGCCGTGTTTATTTTTATACTGGAATTATCGTTCTTCTTTTGCTCACTCGGTTACATGTATATAATTGAGCAAATGTGAAAAAATCGTAATTTCTTAACATATTTCTATTAAACTAACATACCCCCCCCCCCCCACCCATCACAGCAATTTCAATATGGCCGACGCTATGGTAAGTGTAAGGGGACATACTTTACACCACGATGTCTCTTTCAATTTGCTGTGTTGGTTTAGAAATTTTTATGTTTTACGAATCTTTGAGGTAAGATTGAACAGCAAATGTAGTATTTCAAAGATGACATTGACTATTTACGGAATAATCTACGGATGTAAGCGGCGAGACAAAACCATGTGATGGCGCAATAACTGAGACCTGAATGTTACTTCGTTTTATGTGCATGTTTGAGTGAAACTATATCGAAATTTTGTTTAAACATATTTTTCAGTAGATATAAAAGATGAACGATCGTTTTAAATGCGATGTTTTGCTGTGAACTGCTGTTGGACACACCTTACAAATTTTTGTAGCACAATGTAATGCGGCACGCTTTTGAAGGTTAAGATAACGCACTTGTAGAACATAATCTCCTGAACCTGAACTTTATTTATTTCACAACGATTGATAAGCAAGTTATAAGCAACTTATATTAATATCTCTCGTTGGCACGGATGTTAGCGCGAGGGGGGCATTGGTGTGGGAAGAAGCCGGAGTACCCACGTGTCCAAGCGGGCGACCACCATATCCTATCACATACCACCACTGTCGATCACTGGGATCGAACTCGGGTCGCAGCGGTTACAAGCGAGTGCATTGTCCACTACGCTACTTGGACACGCTTTTTAAGTGTGCAGGTGCCTGCTCAAGTCTTTCTCTATTGTGTGATTTGACATGCAGGTTACTTGCAGACATCGATGCAAAAAAAAATCTGGGTTTAGTAATAAAAACCCCCCCCAGATATAAATAATTTATTATTCCATATATGTGTGGGTGTGTATGTGATGCAAAGCTCTATTGTTTTGATAACCTCTTAAACTGTTTTGTTGCTGTTGGACACACCTTACAAATTTTTGTAGCACAATGTAATGCGGCACGCTTTTGAAGTGTGCAGGTGCCAGCTCAAGACTGACCAAAAATTACTTATCGTGTGATTTGACATGCAGGTTACTTGCAGACATCGATGCAAAAAAAATCTGGGTTTAGTAATAAGAAAAACCTCCCAGATATAAATAATTTATTATTCCATATATGTGTGGGTGTGTATGTGATGCAAAGCTCTATTGTTTTGATAACCTATTAAACTGCTTTGTTTTACATTTATGAAGAAGACAAAGTTAGATCCTGTTTATTATCATTATTTTTATTATTTATAATAAAAGATTTTGGCAGACTGTCGAGAACATATGATTGGAAAGAAAACTATAAATGACATTTTAGTTTCACAGGTATATTCTTCAAATACCTGCCTAACAGTAGTTGATGAAGCCCATTGTGTCCTTGACGGGGGGGAAGGGGCGGAATACAGGCCATTTTTCCGCAATATTAAGGATATGCGCCCCATTTTACCCCATGCAAAAATGCTTGCACTAAGTGCTACCCTCACTGTAAATGGTCAGGGAGATGTTGCAAAACATCTACTTATGAAGTGTTTTCGAGTGATTTCATCTGCACCATCGAAGGAACATAGTGGTTCTACAAAGACCACCTCTTAGCAGTAAAGTGTCATCAAAAGAAACTTACAATTTTGTGCTTCAACCTGTTTTACAGAGTCTTAAGTCCAAGGGACAACATTTCCCTTTGACAATTATCTACCTCAGTGAAATTATGGACTGGGTAGGGTATGCCTATGCATGTGCAAACAAAGTACTGGGGGGAAACATGTATGCAAGTCAGCCACAATTTCTTGAAAATTGTCGAGTGGCAATGTACCATTCCTCAATCGGAAATAATGATGAGGTCAGTTAACACTTCTTTTACTCAGAAAGTTTTCATTAAAAATACATTTACCGGTAACCATATATTTTCATTATTCTTAAATTCAAATGTGTATTTATAAACAGAGGAAAAACATAATATTCAACAACTTAGCAAGGGATCCCCATGAGAGTCCTCTCAAGATTGTTTTTGCAACCATTGCTTTAGGCATGGGTGCAGATTTGCGCCATGTATAACAAGTGATCCATATTGGTCCACCCAAAAACATGGAAGGTAAATAATTTGCTTAAAAATTAGTCTTAGTAATTTACAAATACACTGTCTGCCATGTAACACCAATGCATTTTAATAAAATATTTTTAGACCCTAATATCTATTGATATATGTCATACAATTTTTAACATGCATTAATCAAGGTTTGACAATTAAAACATTCATACATTAAATGATACAAGTGCAATTCTTATTTAGCTTATATTCAACAATTAGGCAGTGCTGGCAGAAGGGGAGATGAGTGTATAGCTGTTCTCTACTTCAACAATTTTGATCTTGGTCGTCAAGGAGTTAAAAAAATACTGTCGAAATGATGTTATGTGTCAAAAAAACTTTATAAATTCTTATTTTGGTTATGATGCTATTTGAAACACGGTGTCAGAAGTCGAGAACATGTGAGTATCACCCGTGCTTGCGGAACATTTGTGTAACTAGCCACATTAAGTGATAATCATACATTTCGTTGTTCTCGAGTACGCGCCAAAACCAAAACAATGGAAAACGTACTACTACCCCCCTAAACGATGGATTTCGATGCCAGAAGTCTATCACAAACTTGGAAAAAATGGAAGGAAGAAGGCCAGCTATACGTAGATATAAGCATGGATATAAAACTGGAAACTCAAAAAGTAAAGCTCCTGCTGTACCTCCTAGACCGCAAGGGAAGGGAAATACACAGTTCAATGAACTTCCAAACAACAGACGAGCACAGAAATAAAGTCAACATCGAAGAAAAAAAATAACAGTAAAAATGATCCTTGACGAATTTAACAAACATTGTAATCCAAAGAAAAATGAGACAGTAAAGCGGTACAAATTCTACAGCCGAAGTAAGCAGTCGGGCGATACATTTAATAAATTCTTGGCAGACATTAAAATCTTGGCGGACACATGTAACTTCAGAACACTTAAAGAATAAATGATAAGAGACCGAATCATCTGTGGCGTAAGTGAATCTGGGCTCCGAGAGAGACTCCTGAGGGTGAGTGACTTGGACTTGGACAAATGCATACAAGTATGCAGAGCAACAGAGGTCTCAAAGGCCCAGAATAAGGAAATAGAACCTCAGGCAGCTGGCACATCCGTACATGCTGTGAATTTTCATAAGAAGAGCTTCAGCAAACCAAAACCACAGCGACACCAGCCGCAACACTACAGACAGGATCCAATCCAGTGCAAGTACTGTGGGAATCGTCATGAAAAAGGAAGACAACACTGCAAAGCATATGGACACCAGTGTGGAAAATGTCACAAACCCCACTACTTTGAGAAAGTATGTAACTCAGTCAAGTCAAGTGTTAACCATATCCAAGAGAAGGATGACAATTCTAACTCAGACAACTACTACTCCATTTACAGCGTAGACCTTAGATATAACAGTGAATCATTTAATGCCATTAACCAAAGAAATGAAAACAAGTATTTGCATCCATGTCAGTGAATGGACAGAATGTTAAATTCCAAGTAGACAGTGGTGCAACATGCAATATTATCCCCAAAAGCTACTTGAATACCAACAATGTCATCACAGAGACTGACCAAATATTATCGATGTACAACAGTACGACCATCAAACCACTGGGAAAATGCAACATGAAATTCATAAATCCAAAGAATAGGGGAATGTACAAACCAGACTTTGTTGTGCTTGATGGACGTTGTCAACCAATTCTTGGTTCAAAAGCATCACAAGCATAAGACTGGTCAAAATCCAGAAGGAAAATATCCTTGAAGTAAAAGAGTTAGAGATATTGACAAGAGAAAAAATAAGCAGCGCATATCAAGATGTCTTAACAGAATTGGGGCTCCTGGAAGAAGACTACCACCTGCGAGTGGATCCAAATGTAAAACCACTCATCCACGTACCTCGCAAAGTCCCACTTGCTATCAAAAAGGATCTAGAAAAGGAACTAGAAAGACTCGTAGAAATGGGAATACTTGCCAAAGTGACCAAGCCAACCCCATGGGTCTCAAGCTTGGTCGTTGCTCGAAAACCCAATGGTAAACTCAGAGTGTGCATTGACCCACAAGATCTTATTAAACAAAGAACTTCAACGGGCACATTACCCTATGCCAACCATAGAAGACATCCTGCCGGATTTGTCAAAGGCAAAATGCTTCAGCGTTCTCGATGCCAAGAATGGGTTGTGGCATGTCCGCTTGGACTACGAGAGCTCCCTTATGACAACATTTAAGAGTCCTTTTGGCAGGTTCCGTTGGATCTGCATGCCTTTTGGAATCAACACAGCACCAGAGGAATTTCAGCGTCGCCAGCACCAAGCACTGGAGGGGTTACTGGGAGTCAAAAGCATATAGTTGACATACTTGTGGTAGGAGAGAAAAAACATTGGCAAAAGCACAAGTAAATCATGACAGAAACTTTATGCAGCTATTGGAAAGATGCAGAGAGAAACAGTTGAAGCTCAACAAAGACAAAATGAAATTTCGTCTATCAGAGGTCAAATTCATCGGTCACACCATAACAGCTGAAGGATTAAAACCAGACCCCGAAAAAGTAAAGGCAGTCCTTGATATGCCAAACCCAACTGACATTCAGAATCAAACAGTGGGGGATGCTGCTCTACAAGAGTTGGAGTCAACTATATTCAGTGGATGGCCCAATGATAGAAAATATATTTCAGGGCTCATAAGTCCCTATCATGATATAAGAGACGAACTGTCCATTGAAAATGGGGTTTATTCAAACGAGACAGAGCAGTCATTCCACAAGCACTTCGTTAGGATATGCTTAAGAGATTTCACGCATCCCATCTAGGAATCGAAGGATGTCTCAGACGCGCCAGAGAATCGATATACTGGCCATAAATGAATGCTGAGGTCAAAGACTTCATCGAAAAATGTGGAACGTTTGACAGCAATCAAGGAAGAAAACCGTTGAAACCACATGAGGTACCGCCACGTCCATGGGCTAAGGTCGGCTTGGACATGTTCACATTTGATCACCAGAACTACGTTAACATACTATATAGTAACTGACTATTTCTTGAATTTCTTTGAGATTGAATCATTGAATCAGCTGACCTTGCAGGAGGTCATAAGTAAACTTCGATCACAAATTGCTAGACATGGCATACCAGACATATGCATGTCAGATAACGGACCACAGTTTGCTTCTGAAGAATTTGCGGACTTTGCACATCTGTGGGAGTTTGACCATATACTAGTAACATAATCGCCTCACTACCCACAAATCAATGGGAAAGCAGAACAAGCTGTCAAAGTTGCCAAACAAATCCTTAAAAAGGCAAAACATTCAAAATCGGACCCGTACCTTGCACTGTTGGATTACAGAAATACACCAACGCAACAGGCGGGAACAAGTCCGGCCATGTGGTTAATTGGTAGGAGAACAAAAACACTCCTTCCTATAAAAGAAAACCTACTCCAACCTAAAAATGCTACCTTTGAGAAAGGGAAAATTGATATTGCCACATTAAAACAAGCAGAGTATTACAACAAATCCGCAAATCCGTTACAACCGCTCTGAGTGGGAGAAACGGTTAGAGTGAAAACCCCAAACAGACCATGGGAAAAATGAACTATAACCGGGACCAACATGGAAGTAAGATCGTACGAGGTTAAAACAGAGGCTGGAGCTGACTATACAAGAAACAGGAAACACCTGAGAAAATCGATAGAAGGTCCAGTCATGAGTGTTATACGACACTCCGGATTTGCCAGATGACAATCCATACTGCACATCTTATGACAACAAAGGAACTAATCCCGAGCCGAACACAAATAAAGATCCAGAGTCCATCACAACTCGATTAGGACGCGAAGTGAAGCCACCAGCAAAATATAATGACTTTGTAAAATCATGACTCTAAACCAACTTGTCACCAGTGTTTGAGATGAAAATAGAGTGTATATTATTTAGTTAGAAGCCATACCAAACCAGATAAACAATTACGTCAAATGGACTCTAGCCATAATCATATTTCAGTTGCTAGTCAGGTTATGTGCAGGAGACAGCGTATACTTATTTTCTAGTCATTTCAAGCATACTATCATTGTGTTAAATATTCAAGGGGTTTTATCTAAAGAAATGGGGATGTAACAATATGATGTATATTTGATCGGGCTCGATGTTCGGCGATATTCTGTTTTTGGACCTACCTGAATAAACGTAGTTTAGAGTTGACACAGACTTTGTATATTGTATGCTAAATACGATAACGCAGCAATATTGAAACAACTGTTACAGAGTTTGCGTGTAAAAAATGTAATGTCTGCAACACTAACCTGAAATGCAGTTGGCAGTTTGAGAAACCTTTGATGCTTGAGCTTGATAAGAGAGGAGTTGTCAGAAATGCTATAAGTACATGTATGTATGTTCAGACATTATATTAGGACTAACAACCATTACAGAATGTTGAGAAACTGGATCCGGTTGTATCAATATTTAATGGTTTATTAAAGCATTATTAAACTCCATATATTTAATGAGTCATTAATTTCCGTTGTATCAAAGTTTAAATGAACGAATTTTTTCATAAAAACTCCATTAAAATCCCATATTTTAATGATGCCAATGGGGCTTCATTAACACTTAATAACGCTAAATAATAATGGTGGCCAACGTGATGTTTCATCAATTAGGGCGAAGAAGAGCCGACAGAGTTTTTCGGGAACGTTTTTCTATTGACAATATGTGTGACGAGGAAATTCGGAGGAGATATCGGTTCAGTAAAAATCCATAAAGCAAATTGTGGATATGATTGATCCAGTCATCGGCCCCAAACCCAAGAGATCACAAGCTCTCTCTACAGAGTTATTGAATTAACATTTCACACAAAAAATGGAACTCTGCATTTTTTTTTCAAATATTCCTACTTGTCTTTATCAATTACACTTTGATTTTGTTTACACTTTGATTTTGTTTACACTTTGATTTTGTTTACAAAAAAAAAGTGACACCGAATTTTATCCACCTTTGTATAAATGATCAACATGACAGATGCTAAGAACGAAGATTTGCCGTTTTTTTATTAAGCCTACCGGTTATGTCATTAAATTTAGGAATAAGAAATTATTCTTTGAGTATTATGAGGTGATAATTTTGGTCGGGGCGTGATCAAATCCAATAAAGGGCTTTATTGATCACGCCCCCAACAAAATTATCACCTCATAATACTCAAAGAATGATTCCTAATTACTTATATCTATATAAGTTTATGCTATTGTTCGATTAAGTATAAAATATAAATAACCAAACCCCGCTGGCGACTCAATTATACGTTATTTGAAGTTTTTGCTTTTATAGTACAAAATCGAAACGTAGTGTTATCACAGGCAAAGACACTGGAAAATGTAAATATTTTGATGTAATTTTTACAATATACTTTGTTGTGAAATGTTAAACATTTAAATTATATATTTATAAAACACGTGTCTGCAGACTTGAAAGAATTTTAACTTATGCAATAATGTTGTTATTTATTGTCATTTCTGAATACATGTAGTTTTACGGGTTTCCCCCCCCCCCCCCAAATACTACTTTTACTACTTATAGAAATTTATTGAAGGGGTAAGGTCATGATATTGGTCAATTTTTCCCCCGTTTACAATACTACAGAAAGGCATATCTAATAGTCAACCACAATTTGATAAATATATATTAATTTATTGAGTGATAAGTCAGCAAGTAGCTGAATTTCGCTTGTATCAAAATTGTTCCCCCTGTTTCTACTTGACTTTGTTTCGACGTCGGCGTCTGTCATCTTGCTAGAATGTTTACAAACAAAGCAGACGCCCCGGAAGTTGACGAGCATAGCATTATGGGTAATATTTAAAGAATATGAAAGCTTTAATGACTCATTACTATTTTAATGCTTCATTATCTAACAAACCTTTAATAACGGTTTTGTACAACAACCTTTAATGTGATTATTAACTTCTGATTTGTTTAGAATTTAATGATTCATTAGGCTTAATAACACATTAAATTTAATGAACCGTTGATACAACCGGTTCCTGGTATTTAATGCAGAGTTCTATGTGGAACCTTCTTCCATTGTTCAAGACTTTTCTTTTGATGAATCAACTGTTGCCTAAATGCATTTTGTTCAGCTGACTGAAATAGTATACATATACAGGGTAAGTGTAGCATTGTATTTCTTGAAAAGAAGATTTTAAAGCATTTCCCCATATCTTTCTATCCTAAACTTTGAATTTGAACCCCTCTTGGGGACCCAGTAATGACCCGAGAAAAAGTCACAGTTTGTACAATTTAGAATCTGCAATATCTAAGGATACTTGCATAGAAAAATTACAAATAGTAGCATTGTATTTGTTGAGAAGATATATATATAAAAATAATCAATATTAAAAATATTGTTAACTTCAATTTCATTGTCTATTTCCTTATTTTCAATTCAATTTTTTACATGGGCCAATAAAAATGGGGGGGGGGGGGGGGGGGCAACTCCATGTTAATTCATTTTTCTGTATGTAAATTTAAGAAAAATCTTTGCTGTGCTAAAAAGGGTGGGGCAGGCCCACTGCCCCCCCCCCCCCCCCCCCCCCTTGATGCTACGTGCCTGCAGTATAAATAAATAAATAGTTAAAAAAAAAAGCGGGTTCAACGTACAAAACCCATTAATGTGAAAAGGGTGAATTTCCGCGCTTGGGTAGGTTATCGTCTTGTATACATACGCAGATCCGGTAAATTTTTCGAGGGGAAAGGGTCCGAAGGATATCTATGCTTTCCGGGGGAGGGGTGTCCAAGACAAAAATTGCGTTAATTTTACTCTGTACATTTAAGAAAATTTTCCGGGGGAGGGGGGTCCAGACACCCGCGGACCCCCTTCTAGATCCGTGCATGTATGTTTATGATAAACAAGTTAATAATGTTCTTGGCATGAATAAAGTTTACCCCCAAGATCTACTAACATATACTTTGTGCCTGATTTAAGAACATCTAGGGTTGGAGATGATGTATCTCCTTTGGCAAACTTCAAGTACTGGCAGTATGTGGACGCAGCTTCAGACTCTAGGGCTATTGTCAAATATTTATTTGGAATGCCCGCCTTCAAAGATGTTATAAGTTAGCATTACATATTGATTAAACGTGTATATTATAGGAAATCTGGAATTACATGGCACTTCATTTCTTTATCTTCCCTAATTTACTAATACTTCGAGATGAAACGAATCTGGAGAGAATAAAAACAAGGCGAGCAAAATCATTTAGATTCACAAATATCACTAATTTAATTATTTATAGTGTGCGGGATAATTCATCAAAGTTAATTTAAACAATATATAAAGACTATATTAGAGATATTATACATGTAACATTTTTGGTAGGTAAGAAAATGTACGGTTGATCTTTATTTAGAGCGGTGTCGTAGAATACATGTGTTCACATGTTTAACTTAAGAAGTCAATTTAGATTTTAGATTTCAAATATCAAACCTCGTATTTTGAATCCCGTATTTCAAATCTCAAATGAGCATTCTGGGCTTTCCACAGTGATATTATCGAATTATTATGTTTATGACCCTGTGGGCTATTCATTATATCTAACTGTAAAATTTCATTGTAGAGTATAATCTGAGCAAAGAAAGTTAATTTAAACACTTACATTTACTGCGGTTGATCTCATAAAGAGTATGGCATTATCTTTCCATATGGCGGGAACTGTTAAGACGTACTCAATGTCTCCACCATTTATACCACCTTTAAACATCCCCTCTAGTTTCTGTACCAAGCTTTTTTTTAAACAAACGATGCAGTGTTGAATGACCAATTCTGCTTTCAAAAGGCTTCCTGTAATATCCTTACACATCACCTCTGTATCGTCCTATATTAAAACACATCAGTTTTGAGTATTTAACAAGAATATATCAGATAAACACGATTAGGATATAAATTGTCACACAGGATAACACGTAATGAACACCATTTAAGTATTTGTCCAATTTGCGCGCGCGCGTGAAAGAGAGAGAGAGAGAGAGAGTGAGTGAGAGAGGTATCAACATACATCAATCGTTTTGAATTGTTGAAAGAAAATATCATATTATTATTATAAGTAATCATATTTGTCCTCAGCAGCGTATCCAAACGAAGATTCAGTAAAATCCTTCTTCAAAAGTAGACATGTTCGGACCTTGTAAGATTAAAAAATGCCACACCTCAAAGCAATACACCGTTCCATAGCCGAAGCATAAGCTCCGCCCACCGTAGATACGTCATAGCAACGAGGCAGCCTCGGACAAAAGAGTAAACAATGGCGGCTACTACAAACGCTCTCAATATTATTTCACCCGATATTTCGATCGAATTCTTCAAAAATGTTACATTGTCGTCTCGTGCGAAGGAAAGGGGGTACAATTTTTTCATCAACGGTTATGTTCATGCTGTAAAAATATACAGCACCACTGACACAACCGTAGAAATTACGGTAAAATGTTACCGGTCTATGAAAAAGAGCGAAGACCCACACAAAGTAAACATGACCATAGATTGTAATAAATGTGCTATTGACGATAGCCATTGCACTTGTCAAGCAGGGTGAGTGAAAATTGTTTTATATGTGACAAATAATTGATTTTTGTACAGTTGATTGATTAAAAAGCGATCAGTATCACTGCCATCATTTCCGTAAATCGTGGTGAACTCGAACAAAGATGTCAACTTTGTTGTTCAATTAAAATTGATTAAAGTGCATAGTTAAAGTGATCTAGGTAAATAAATGATAATTATTCGTATCTTTAGCTACATGTTACTGTATATTAATCATGCTGGCATGATAAATGGGTACATGTAGTTATTACTAGTAAAACAATATCTTTGTTCACGAATAGACTTTCTGGGACTTGTGCTCATGCCACAGCGCTGGTGTACACTGTACAGCATTATAAACGCCTTGGATTGAATGAGGTCCCTGCTGAACTTCCATGTACAAGTTTGCCTCAACAGTGGCATAAACCAAGAGGCTCAAAAATTCAGCATGAGCCAGTTTCAACCATGGTTTTTTCAAAGCCTAAGCCTACACCAAGAAAGAATAAACCAGTTATTGTTGACAAACCAAATCAAACGTATACAACAATATCTTTAATTATCAATTTGATTTAGTAGATTCAAAATCACAAATTTACAATCCAACAATATACAACATTAGAAAAGAAAAAATCTGGTAACAAAATTGCTCTTTAATTTACATAGAATTCCTGATGTGTACCCTGAGGATGTTAAAAGGCTTAAAGCTGATCCACAACTGCCTTTATCATATTTGCTGCAGGATGATATTAGTTTACAACAATCTATTTGTGGAAATATTCAAGAGGGATCCATGCTCAAATACCATGTATGTCCTAAATACATATTGGATTGGATTCTTAAAAATTACTTATTCTGAAAAATATACATGTATATAAATGTGCATACAAACAGAATTGAACATTTAAACAGAATGCTACACATTAAACAATCTAACATCATTCATCCATTCCTAACATAGCAAAAAAAAATCTATTTTATTTTCCAATATTCAATTGTGTCACCAAGATGACTAAGCAAAAGTTGCTATGATCACATTAGCACACCTTAGACATTGTTCAACTTGTATCAATGACTTAATTAATCATAATAATTCCTAATGGAAAGATTTAAACTACAAAATATTCTCAATATATAAACAGCCATGCTCAATTATGAAAATAAGACTTCTACCAGTATAATTCAGTCATGCTTATATCAAATTTAGTTTCATGCCCAAAAGTTTTCATAATCATTAAAAACAAATCAGAATTGTTTGACCCAGTTACTTCCTATGCTTTTCAATATAGAATATTCAGTATAGAATAATATAGATAAAAGTACAGTACACCGATACCCTAACAAAGCTTGATATACATCAGCCAGTTTTAAAAGCACAACTTTCAAATTAACAATATATACAGATACTTGCTATGGTTGTTTCACAAGAGTATCTTGAAAGTTTGTAAGAAGAGAAGCACAAACCCAATATTCATTAATAGTGTGCAATAGACTGACAGGGATTTTTCTACTGAAAAGTTTGAAACATTTAATTTGGTTAATTGCCCTCTCCACATGTATCCTGTGAACTGCAATCTTCCTTGTTAGAGTCACATTAGCTGCACTCATTAAATGGGCACTAGTTGCAAATGGAGGAATATTTAGCTTAAGTCCCATTTCTACGGCGGCGTGGAAGGGCCAGATGAAAAAAAAAATTAATCTTATTCGTTCGGACAAATAAGCTATTTGTTCGGACGAACTAGGATTTGTTCGGACAAATAAGTTATTTGTTCGGACGAATTAGGATTTGTTCGGACGAATTAGTTATTTGTTCGGACGAATTAGCTATTTGTTCGGACGAATTAGGATTTGTTCGGACAAATAAGCTATTTGTTCGGACGAACTAGGATTTGTTCGGACAAATAAGTTATTTGTTCGGACGAATTAGGATTTGTTCGGACGAATTAGCTATTTGTTCGGACAAATAAGTTTATTTGTTCGGACGAATTAGTTATTTGTTCGGACGAATTAGCTATTTGTTCGGACGAATTAGGATTTGTTCGGACAAATAAGCTATTTGTTCGGACGAACTAGGATTTGTTCGGACAAATAAGTTATTTGTTCGGACAAATAAGTTATTTGTTCGGACGAATTAGGATTTGTTCGGACGAATTAGCTATTTGTTCGGACAAATTAGGATTTGTTCGGACGGTTTAGGATTTGTTCGGACGAACTAGGATTTGTTCGGACAAATAAGTTATTTGTTCGGACGAATTAGTTATTTGTTCGGACGAATTAGCTATTTGTTCGGACGAATTAGCTATTTGTTCGGACGAATTAGGATTTGTTCGGACGAATTAGCTATTTGTTCGGACAAATTAGGATTTGTTCAGACAAATAAGTTATTTGTTCGGACGAACTAGGATTTGTTCGGACAAATAAGTTATTTGTTCGGACGAATTAGGATTTGTTCGGACGAATTAGCTATTTGTTCGGACGAATTAGGATTTGTTCGGACGAATTAGCTATTTGTTCGGACAAATTAGGATTTGTTCGGACAAATAAGTTATTTGTTCGGACGAACTAGGATTTGTTCGGACAAATAAGTTATTTGTTCGGACGAATTAGGATTTGTTCGGACGAATTAGCTATTTGTTCGGACAAATTAGTTATTTGTTCGGACGAATTAGCTATTTGTTCGGACGAATTAGGATTTGTTCGGACGAATTAGCTATTTGTTCGGACGAATAAGTTATTTGTTCGGACGAATTAGGATTTGTTCGGACGAAATAGCTATTTGTTCGGACAAATAAGTTATTTGTTCGGACGAAATAGCTATTTGTTCGGACAAATAAGTTATTTGTTCGGACGAATTAGGATTTGTTCGGACGAATTAGTTATTTGTTCGGACGAATTGGCTTTATGTGGGTGTTATTTGTTCGGACAAATATAAAATTAGAACTCTTTTCTTTTGAAAACTCAAAAAGATGGCTCTGCATGAGAAGGTGCAATTTTACCATTCTCTTGGATTTAATCAAGATGAAATTCTACAATACTTATCAGAGCTTAATAATGTTGTTATAAGCAAAAGGACACTTAAAAGAGTTCTTTCTTCCGCCCATTTGTACAGAAGAAAACACTACAGCGATTTGTTAGAAGTGGCTTTATTCCTCGAAGGAAAACTTGAAACAGCAGACAAGCTTCACGGGTACAAGTTAATGCATCTTCAATGTGTACAGTCTGGTTACACTGTGACCCAAGAAACTGTTAGACTTCTGCTCCAGATTATCGATCCACAGGGGGTGCAACTACGGCGTCGAGGTAGATTAAGACGGCGGATATATTCTAATCCTGGTCCGGACTTCATGTGGCACATTGATTCTTATGACAAACTTAAACCTTATGGTATCTGTATCAATGGCTGTATCGATGGGTTTTCTAGGCATATCATTTGGCTAGAGGCATATTCGACAAATAGTGATCCAGCGGTAATAGCAAGCTATTTCATGTCTGCCGTTGAATCTAGAGTGGGGTGTCCTAAGAGAATCAGAGCTGATATGGGGACAGAAAATGGTCACGTAGAAAATATGCACAAATTTTTAAGATACGAAGACGTTGATGAATTTGCACAAAGATGTTTTCTTTATGGCTCCAGTAACCATAATCAGAGGATAGAGGCTTGGTGGTCATACCTTAGAAGCCACCACGCTCAGTTTTGGATATCCTTTTTCCATGAAATGAAGGAAGAAGACCAATTCTGTGGCAACTTTCTCGACAAAAATTTGGCGCAGTTCTGTTTTATGCAGTTAATACAGGTAAATAAGTAAACAATTGTTTTTACCCAAAGTTGAAAATAAATAAAAGATATAAATAAAATTTGGGTAAAATGACACAAATGTAGCACAAAATACATTTTTGTAGAGTAGAACGTTAACAAAGATATACATGTACATTTAACAACAATAGTGATAATGTACGGTGGATGAACATTACATACATATATGTGTATGAGATCTTAATCATCTTCGCTAGCCAAGGGTTTTCGGTCCACTTTGCTCCCAATAAACGGGGAGCAAAGTGGACCGAAACCCTTGGCTAGCGAAGATGGATCTTAATAGATCAGTGGATAAAGCGCTGGTACGGTACACCAGAGGCCCTTGGTTCAAGTTCCGGTCGAGACTTTACTTTTCACCACCTCTTACATTTGGCGTGCCAATGGGCGCTATTGTGAAGATATATTATCCATCATAGAAACAAATGGCAAATCCATTGATGAAGGCTCACATACATGTATTTTTATTGCTGATGATAAATAATCATTTTAGTTAAGGTGACCTAAAATAAAAACGAAACGCTTATACAAGTTCACTTACACAAAAATTTCTTTTACTTACAATTATGAAAATGAATATTTGATGATCATTTGCCGACTGTTTCCAAAGATTCCGTAAGGAATACCTAGCTATGAATAACTGCAAACAAAGAATACTAGTATATCCCGCACGAACACACTCGTTGTCATTTGTATTGTCCTAGTTAAATGAAAAATGCGTGTCAAAGTAATTATACTAACATTCATACATGCGTATCGGTATTGTATAGCAACCCCCCCCCCCCCCACCCCCATGGTAGCTTTTCTCCCCGGAAAACCTGCTACATAGTAGCATTCTACAATATGATATTGTTTCGATTTGGATACTTTTTGATAGTTTCAATTTGAAAATATATGCTATGACTATCAATAACCATTCAATTGTATTTTGCATGCTACACTGTATATTAAGAGAAAAATTCAAATTATCCTAATTTCAAAGATAGTCTGGTAATGTATCCTGATTTTTTGGGCATCAACAGGTTTAAATGCAAATAAACAAGAAATAATTTATCAAGGAAAATTATCTAAAACTGGGGAACATCGCCTGTTTCCTATATATATTTAAAGCGTTGTGTTTCGTGCACGTGTGAGTTTTCAAGATTGTAAGATGGGATTATTTCTCCCCAACTCGTACACATCTCTGATTGAGTTTTGAAAGTTACATTTTACCAGTCAAAGTACAAAGAAAACATGTATATCAAATCCTTCAGTAAAAATGAAGAAGTATAGCGCCTTTATCCATGCACTAGAATTTTGGCAACACCCATGTTTGAACGGAAAGTACCTGTCACTAAAAAAAACTGATTTTTCATAAATTCAGGAAACCTGCATCGCGAAATGAATATATAGAGCTCTGGGTATAAAGTCAGTTAATATTTTGAACCGTGATAACCGTTCAGAATAATGCACTGAATGTAAGTGTAAATAGAGTATATTGTGTTATTAGAGCTGTTTATATTGATTGTGCGCATACTTAGAATTAAGCAAGCTTTGCGAAAAAGATTCAGCAGATGAAATACATATAGTTTAAACTTTTTATTCTAACTTACGCTTTAAGTTAACAAAATCAAAATGACCTACGCGTTACCACGCATACAACACACTTCTTCAAAGTATTGTCAATATTAATGTATGTGGTTATATACATGTATGTATTAGAAAAGACACTAATGGAAATATTCATCCAATTTTCAGTAAAAAGACCACGTTTATCTAAAATTAATTCAATGTAACGTATACTACGATACCTGTAGAACATAATTTTAATAGGATTTCTTAAATTTAAAGTGGTTCAAATACTCAAATATCCAACTTTTTATTACATACTTCTGTAACTATTTTCCTATATATCCCCGATTTTCCCTATAAAATTCAGAAACAAATTAATGATGCTGTGTGAGATAATTAAATTAAGACTATCTTAAACTGGTAATTGTGTAATTTGCGTTTCTTTAAATATAATTTAACGAAATATTGTATAATATTGAACACGTACAATGTATGATGTTTGTAAAAGAGCTACATGTATATGATATACTAGTAGGCGACATCGTATATTAAGTACGTTTTACCTCTTTATAACTAATAATGTTATTTTAGAAATGTATATTGCTTTTGATTCTGTTATGTTTATATTTGTTATCATCGTTATTTTAGGACGAACTTCAAGAAGTCGTTCATCTCTGGAACACGCATCGAATGCGTCAATCTCCTCACCAAGTGTCTCCAAGCGGCAGGCCACTTACAATGTACCGGCTTCCCCATTTGTACAATGCAGAGCATCACTTATGCCAAGTTTCACTGGAAAAGATTCGCGTTTGTAAAGAAGAATGTTCTTTTAAAGGACCTTGTCCGTGTGATAGAGATATATTTGAGCTATGTTGCTTGTTGATGGCAGAGAACAATTTGCAACCTCCGGTTAACAGTGACACTGCAAAACGATTGTACAATGCTTTGAGAAATAACATACTTCAGAGTTTGTAATTCTAATTACATGTAGATGTTATTCACTGTGTTAAATTCGAATTATCTATCTGTTCAAACATTAAAAAAAATACAAGTAAAAAGAAACTACGATACTTTTTAAGGCTTTAAAATCCATTGATAAAAAATCCATTTATCTGCGAGATGATTTGGATACTGTGAAAAATGTACAAATACGGTAAAAGTAGTTCTGGAAAATCAGGTTCTTAATACATGTATATTGTATGAATTTTTCAAAAACTTATTGCAAATCAGCATAATTGCAAATATTATTGCAAATAATCCCATCAAAACCCTCTGCCTTGCAGAAATATAAGAAACATGTCCTTTTATTATTTTTTCTTACGAATAACTGTAAAATAATCAGTTTAAAAAAATCAAGTTCAATGGAACGATGAAATGAAAATAAAGCGTTAAAAAAGATCACCCCACCCTCAAAAATTTGAACCCAACTAAGTTGGCTTTTTATGTACGTTATATCGTTGAACCCACGGGTTTTCTTCACACTACATCGTTGAAATAAGTCTAATGTAGAGAAATTCAATGAGTATCCAAAAATTTCGCAAAATGTACATTTTCTTTGCCAATAGAAGTATGATTTAACATTAGTTTGACAAATTTAGGGGGGCAACCCCCCCCCCCCCCCCCACCCACCCCCTTAAATGCGCCACTGTTTATAAAGCCCGTCTGACCATATTGACACGTCGAAACTGAACGCAGCGCAACGTGTTGTTTGTCTCCTCAAAGATTGATTCCGATCATCACAAGTCGGGGGGGGGGGGGGGGGGGGGGGATACGATTACATGCTGCTCTCATTAACGATGTAGTACAGTTCGATACGATGATACCGATTGAAAATTGTGCTGATCGCGGAAAAATTTTGACGGTTAAATTTTTTCTATGATAACATGATTATAATGTGACCTTAAGATCTGATGCGATTACTCTACAATTAAGATCACGATTTCAATCGCACTGCGAATCGTGATTGCGGGAACGTAGCACAAAATAAGTAAAAGGCATTTAGTGATGTAAAATGAATTATTTTGAAGATTTTGGAGTGCATATGCATACAACGACTGAAAATCAAGCTACGGTAATTAAACGTCGCTGAAAACAGAATTATATATATTGATTTATTCTTTAATTCATTAAATTTATAATGCTATCTTTTATTTTTTTTTCTATATATGAGAGAGAGAATGAGAAGTATAAATATATGTAATAAATAAGAGTCAATCAATGTATGTATTAAAAACCGATAATTTAAAACCTGCAGACTCAGATTACTTACAGTTAAAAATTAAAGAATAAATAAAAAGCTTTTGCTATCTCAATTAAAATTCTAATTTACTGTGGTTAAAATTTACTTTAACGTCTTCATGCTTTCTTTTTTAAATGCTAATTCGTAATTTTAAAAATTTAAATCTGAAAATATCTCTCTTTCCATCTATCTCGCTATCTATCAATGGATACAGTGACAAAGAGTGTATGTGAGCCCCCACCCCCCACCCCCCCAAATAAAATTTTTAAAAAAATGAGGAGCACTTCCATAGATTACAGCAGTTGTAGGACCTCCAGATATCATTAGTTAATCAGAAATTCTTCAAACCAGCTTCTTCTGTGATCATATAATTTTTTTCTCCTCATCAAAACTACATGTATTTTTGTAAAATCCCACCCCTCAAATCTAACTAATCTCTGACCCCAAGGGAAACATACAGTAACAAAAGGCCCATGGACAACATCGCACACAACCTGAGCAACAATAAAAGCATGATAAAATCAGCTTAATGGAGACATAATACAAAATATCTGGACAATATAGTATAATACATGTAGATATTCTTCTGTTTATAATCAAGTCCCTTTTCTAACAGGATGGTTTTATATTCATATCACATGATGAGCATCGCAGTTCTCAACAAGATCCTAGACAATTGTTTATACATGGGATATAAACCTAAATCAAACTCTGAACCCCTTGTGAGGCCCAAGAATCGTCCAGGGGCAAAAGTCTCAACAATTTTAAAGAATCACAAATTGGGAAAATACCATATATTATTATATATATAATAACATTTCAGTTTTTGTGAATTAAAAATGTTTCCTTTGTAAAATTGGATCCCGAATGTGGCCCCACCCTACTCCTCAAGATTTTTATTTTAACGAATTTGAATCTACACTACCCAATGTTGCTTTTACTAAAGTTACAGATTTTATAAACAAATGGTTTTGTAGAAGATTTTTCTCCATATATTCCTATGTCAAAAATTTGTCTCCCTCCCCCCACCCCGTTGTGACCCCATCCTACCCTGGAGAAGATGTTGAAAATGTGAAAAGTTTACAGACAGACGGACGACAAACAAAATGTGATCAGAAAAGCTCACTTAAGCTTTCAGCTCAGGTGAGCTAAAAAGAAACCCTTAAAATTTCCATCTTTTAGTTTATTTACCATACACAGTAATTTCTTGCCTCTCTGTTCTATTGAAAAATATTTTCATTTTCAGATGTCTTTGTGATAACATTACGAATTAATTTTGAACCCTACAACCCAATAACTTCATAAAACATGAGCGACACAAAATGGTCGTTATAGCATAACCGAAAAAACAGTATTGGCTGCGCCACGTAGTAATACATGTAGCATGTGCTACATAAAAAAATAGTGGTTTAAAAGTGTACAAATTGGAAATAATACAAGTAATACGAAATCATTCTTTGAATATTATGAGGTGATAGTTTCGGTCAGAGCTTGGTCAAATCTATCATAAAGCCCGAAGGGCTTTATTGGATTTGAACACGCCCCGACCGAAATTATCACCTCATAATACTCAAAGAATGATTCCTTATTCCATAAAGATTTAAAAGGTTTTTTTCTAACGGTACATGTATGTCATTCTAAAAAGAACTTCGAACCAAATTTTATTCCCCAGGGGTCATGGTAGGAATAAACTTACAATATACAATATTTTTTGGCATTTCTGGTGCAGTGGATTTTTAATAAAAAAAAAACCCATTTCAAGACAGACACATTTTTTCTTCTTCAAAAAAGCCAAAAACCTAACCGACTGATGGATGGGAAAGCCTAAACCGTTATATGGCCGTTCAAAATAGGGGATAGCTAAAAATTCAAAAGAACCCATTATATTTTAGACAGCACATGTACATAAGCATATGTATGACCCATAAAGAATCATAAAATAGAATGAAGAAAACTCAACAAATATTCAATACTTTAAATTTTTATAACGCTATGCTGATTTTGCATTTTCAAATAAAAAACAGTCTGTTTTAGCATTCACAGAACCATGAAATAAAATTCATTTAATAAAAATAATTGCATAGCTATTTCAACATTTCAGCAAAAATGAATAAAAACATTATATAACAGGTTTTCACATTTCAATTGAAGGTTATCAAAATCAAAGTTAAGTTTTAGGATACAAAAAGATTTGATGTTATGCATCTCTTGAACATTCTTGTTTTTCTTCATATATTAAGAACTTATAATAAAAAAGACAGGCCTTTTCTCCTTTCAAAATAGTAAAAATACATGATTTATTTGTTCCCTATCTACAAATGAAGAGCAAAATAGGACACAAATATCATATTTTTCATCACATATCATTATTATTGAAGAAGACGAGTTCTCTTTTTCAAAACAATAATAAAGGAACTCTATAAAATTAAACTGTACAACCTGCACAGGAGACCACTGTGATTACCTGAGCAACAGTTCTCAACTCAAACTTAGTATCCCTCTACTTTCTTACTTACATGTAAGACTGCAAGAAAACTGCATCTTCAAATGCAAGAGTGAACAAAATTTCAACATAACCACATACATGCAATAAAGAAAATTTAAGCCCATTTAACACGAGTTAACATTTTTTTAACTCATCCCCCCCCCCCCCAACCCCAAAGGTGACCTTCTTTGAGTACAGGAGTGTCATTGTTCTTAGAAATTGACATTTTGGGGGGAAATTCAAACAGTTCAAAACTTTAAAGCAATGTTCATTTCCATGCATTGGTCACTCTGGAGAATGTTGTCTAATTCATACCGAAACTCAATATAAGACATGTATGTACATGGTAACTCCAGAGTTGGTCCACATGTGTGAGCAATTGGACGTCTTTCTATTCCAATCAACTTGGTAAATGTTACCTCAATCTTTTCAACACAAAGGATATCAGTTCCTGTTAGAAAACGAAGCAATCTCTGGATTGATTTCTGACTTTCCTGTGCCTTAATATACTGTTTGAAGTATTGTAAACACTGATTTTCAGCAGGTGTTTGTGGGTTTGAACTTATCATCTTCAAAACCTTTCTGACTGATGGCCTCTTAGATTCGTACATTTCAAGTAGATCAACTTCACTTGGAATTTGAACAATTATTTCATTTCTACAAACTTCAGCCATTTTTTCTAAAGCATATTTTGGTTTTTGAATTAATTCTTTGTGTGCCATTTTCAAAAGTTCTTCTTGCATATTTTCAAATGTTGGGATTGTTTTACTTCCAAGTCGATCAAGCATGTCCAAGAAGTCTTCATTTTCATCTGCAGAAAGCTTTCGTTCTATTGCAACTTTTGCTAAATCTCTTTCTGATTTGCTTAGGTAAAGGAGAAAAGAATCAAGTAAAGTTTTCTCGCTTATGGAATGTTCTCCAAACAAGAGTGCCGTTACATATGCTGGAGCAAAATTCAGGGGGAAAATGTTGTGGTCTAAAAGACCTTTGACTAAAATTCTTCCAACAGATTTCCATTCCTCCACTTGCCACTGGGGATTAAGAGCAGGCACACGGAAGTCTTCTCCTTCTGCTACCCTCGAGAAGAAATCAGCCCAAAAGGAAGTGTAAACATCTCGTGAAACACCAGATTGATCTGCACCTGCCTCATTAATGAATGAAAACTGAATGGACTTTTTAATGATCTGTGGGCTCTTGAACATTTCAATAAGCTCCTCTAGTACTTTTACTCTGTGAACAATTGTGGTTAGTTTTTCCTCTGGAGGAGGAGATGGACTTCTTGGCATCACTTCTTCAATGGTAATTTCAACATCAGTATTAAAACATAGGTAATCATAGATTACTAAGCTCACCGAGACGGAGCATCACCCTTATGAGACATCACCTTCATAAGACCACCTTTATCATTTTATATGAAAATCATACTTTATGATCTTGGATATTCATGGATTCTGTTTTGACAAAATATCGTATATCATCTGATAAATTTTTTTATGATAATCATATGTTCATATGTTAATCAATACAATGATATAAAATTAAATATTGCATCATGTCATATTTCTAATATAATATATATCATATAATAAATAAAATACCGTAATAAACAATAATGAGATTTGATATTGTAACGTATGATATGACATTGTATTGTGTTATATCTTATTGTATTTGATCACATAATACAATATCATAAAATATAATACAATATAGTATCATATTACAATATCATATTACATAATACATCATAACACTGAAACATGATATTATATTGTATAATATAGAATGATATTGTATTGAATGACACTGAAACATATTTGATACATTATATGATATTATATCATATAATACAATATAATTTGATTCCAACATTGTATCTTATCAAATGATACAATATTATGTGATATGGTAAAATATTATAAAATACATTATTATATCATACATATTGCATCATATGACACAATAAAATATATTACAATATCATATAATACAATTTCATGTGATATGATAATATATCATATAAACCAATATCATATCATACAATATCGTATGATACAATATTATATAATATTACAATATCATATAATACAATTTCATGTGATATAATTCTATATTACTGAAACCAATATCATATTATACAATATTGTATGATACAATATTATAGAATATACAATATTGTATCATAGGATACAATATAATATTTTGCAATATCTTATGTAATTGTATCATGTGATAAAATAATAAATTAAAAATACAATATAATATTATACAATATTGTATCATAATATACAATACTATACATAACAATATCATGATACATAATCATATCATAAAATATCAAAAAAATTGATACAATATCATATCGTATCGTATAACTTTTTATAATATAACATATGATATCATATTGTATCATATCAAACAATATTGTTTCATATCATACAATACTTTATCATAGGAATCATGTTATATCATTTATCAACAAACACATCTATCTATCGAGCTGGTTTGAGTGAGGTAGGAGATTTCTTTAGCATCCTTGATAATGGAGATCAGGCTCTGCTTCTGAAGCAACCTCTGCATTTAATTTATAATAAAGTTAAATCAACTATGCAAGCTATCATCTATAAAACATGTGACCTGTTCCAAAAAACTAAACCTCATCCAGCATCCGAAACCTATGGCTCAGATTCAGCATTCAAGCCCATCAGGTGCATTTGTATCATAAGACGCATCATCCATGCAATTTTGGTGAAGTTTGGACCAGTAATAACTAAGATATCATCATCAGAGGGCACTAGCAATTAAAACCTTAACTTCCTCCAGCATCCGCAACCTATGGCTCAGATTCAGCATCCATGCCTGTCAGGTGCATCTGTATCATAAGACACACCATCCATTCAAGTTTGGTGAAGTTAGGACCAGTAATAACTAAGATTTATTTTTTAGCATCCTTGATAATGGAGATCAAGCTCTGCATCTGAAGCTACCTCTGCGATTCATTCATATTACAGTTAAATCAACTATGCAAGTTTGAAATAGTACTATCATCTATTAAACATGTGACCTGTTCCTAAAAACTTAACTTTATCCAGCATCCGAAACCAGACTATGCATTCAAGCCTGTCAAGTGCATCAGTATCATAAGACACACCATCCATGGAAGTCTGGTGAAGTAGGGACAAGTAATAACTAAGATATCATCATCAGAGGGCACCTGTTTCAAAAACTTTATCTAACCAGCTCTTAAAACCTTAACCTCCTCCAGCATCCGAAACCTATTGCTCAGATTCAGCATTCAAGCTTGTCAGGTGCATCAGTATCATAAGACGCACCATCCATACAAGTTTGGTGAAGTTAGGACCAGTAGTAACTAAGATATAATCATCAGAGGGCACCTGCAACAAAAACTTAACCAGCTCTAAAAACCTTAACCTCTTCCAGCATCCGAAACCTATTGCTCAGATTCAGCATTCAAGCTTGTCAGGTGCATCAGTATCATAAGACGCACCATCCATACAAGTTTGGTGAAGTTAGGACCAGTAGTAACTAAGATTAATCATCAGAGGGCACCTGCAACAAAAACTTTAACCTGCTCCAAAAACCTTAACCTCCTCCAGCATCCGAAACCTATAGCTCAGATTCAGCACTCAAGCCTGTCTGGTGCATCAGTATCATAAGGCACACCATCCATGCAAGTTTGGTGAAGTACAGACCAGCAGTAACTAAGATACTGCTATCAAAGGGCACCTGCAACAAAAACTTTAACCTGGTCCAACAACCTTAACCTCCTCCAGCATCTGAAATTTAGGACCCAGATTCAGCATCCAAGTCTTTCAAGTCCATAGGTAGGTCCAGATGCATCATCCATGCAAGTTTGGTGAAGATAGGACAAGTAATAGCTTAGATACAGGACCTGCAACAAAAACTTTAACCAGGTCCGGACGCCGACGCCGACGCCGACGCCACCGCCGACGCCGAGGGTATAGCATAAGCTCTCCTTGACTTCGTCTCGGTGAGCTAAAAATGCTTCATTAAAACTGTCCATCAAAACTGGTAGTGGTTCTTCTGTTCTGACAGTAGAGGTGCCAATCTCATGATTATCTGGAACTGGACATGTTAAAGTTAAAGACAATTTTGACCTCTTTGTAGGAGTGACGCCTGAATCTGGAAGGACGGGATCCCTTATGCTTTCTACATCACTAATTGTCTCCTCTATCTCAGGAAGCTCATTGTCACTTTCTGTTTCTAAGTCCTCTGATGATTTTTTTGTAAGTTCATCTTCTTTGTTTTCAGAACAGGCACCATTTTTGGTCTTGGTACAGAGATGGAAGCGTACATTTCTGCAATTGAAATCTTATCCTCAAACTCTGTCTGCGCAAAATCTAAGACATTACATGAAACTGCTGTTAGCAAAATATTTTTCTTTGATTGACCATTTGGGAAAAATATTTCTTTTGCCACTTCTAAAATGTCTGCTTTTTTTGCATCTCTCGGAAGTTCAATTTTACGGCTACCTCCACCATTGGAACTTCGGACATGTTTTCCGTTGTGCATCCAACCTAATTCAATTTTTCTTCTTAATTTCTGTGCATTTTTGTTCCCTCGTAAATTAAAACTCCTGGTAGGACGACTGCTACAAGCATCTGATTCATCACAGTTTCCCTTGGTCTGCAGTTTCATCTTACTTCTAAGTTTATCAAATAGAGCTGCTTTTCTTCCAGTGTCTGGCTTGGATAGACTTCTAAGATTGACTCGATCTCCAAATGCAGGTATATATCTGCTCAATTCTGAATCATCCATATTCTGAACTGCAGAAACATCAATCTAAAATGACATACATTGGTATCAGTACTAAAAACAAACATTTTAAGGGTATTTTATATTGATAAGCAGTTCATAACTAGAGGTACTGTGAGCAAGCTCACAATTGATACCCTCCGCTAAGAAAAAAATCATAACACAAGTATTTTTGCTATTATAGAAAATGTTGGATTAATCTATTTCACTATCCATTTTCTATAAATAACAACTGCCTTTTTTTTAAAAGTGTTAATGCTAATATGAGTAAACAAACCAATTTCTATCCTTTAATTCCATTATATTTTAAGTTAACTGTTAATGCATGAGGACATTTGCATCCTTCCGTTAACAATCATGACTCAAATCAAATGAAATCCACATGTCAAGCAGCCATTTAATATTTAAATATTTTGAATTATTAGTATACTGAGCCCCATTTTTTCCCAAAAAAAATTTTCCACAAATTTTTTTTCAGAAAAAAAATTTCATCGGGGCAGGCCATTTTCAGAGAGACAGGGATGAGAACCTAAAAATAATTTTATGTGGCCTGAGACAAGCAAGCTTTGTGTCAAATTTGAGCTTCTAATATTTCCATTAATACATGAAATGACACAGATAGGAATTAAGCATTTTTGAAACAATGACCTTGAACTTCCCCAATTGACTTTGGGTCAAGGTCATGACACACCCTCAGGTTATAAGCAATCTTTGTATGAAGTATGGACTTCAAATGTTTCTCCATAAGAAAGATATTGACCGGACACGAATTTTGCATTTTTTCTGCCAGTGACCTTGCCCTTGCCCAAATGACCTTGTGTCAAGGTCATGACACACCCTTGGGTCATAAGCAATCTTTGTGTGAAGTAAGAACCTTTAATGTTTCTCTATAAGAAAGATATGGACCGGACACGAATTTTGCATTTTTCTGCCAGTGACCTTGCCCTTGCCCAAATGACCTTGGGTCAAGGTCATGACACACCCTTGGGTCATAAGCAATCTTTGTGTTTAGTAAGAACTTCTAATGTTTCTCTATAAGAAAGATATGGACCGGACACGATTGCACAGACAGACGGACGGACAGACGGACAAGGTGATTCCTATATACCCCCCAAACTTCGTTTGTGGGGGTATAAATATATTGCTTATTAACTACAGCACCCCTACTTTTTTGTGGAATGTCATTTCATGAATCAATTGTTTTTCAAATTTGGTCCAGTTTTTTTTATATACAGTAAGTCATTAAAGCAAATAATTTATAAATGCTTCATATCAAAGTTTTAAAGAACATTCATCAATGAATCTGCAACTCTATTTTGCCATGCAATTTAGGTAAAGGTCTCCTTTTTTTTCTTTACCCAAGAGGCCAGGGGGTGGGGGGGGGGGGCGTGTTGCTAATCTGAGCAACAATAGCCATAACTGTGATAATATCTGGAGAATTTAGTAAATCTTGTTAAAAAACTTGTGTCAATACATTAATGAAAAATTATTTTTTTGCAGATGTTACATATATTCCTATTCTGATTCAGATTTTATTTTTCACATCTTCAGAGACCCCAGCATTACTTTGGGGGTTATGGTTTGAACAACTTAAAATCTATTTAACAATATCAAAATATTGTTTAATAGACGCTTTGCATATAAGAAATATCATGAATTACAACATTTAAGTTCTTGCGGCGAAGATCTTTTAAAAGATTTTTTTTAATGTTAAATGTAATCCCCCATTGTGGTACAACCTTATCAAACTTGAATCTACACTTCTTTAGGATCCTTTCAAACAACTTTCTGTTTTTCAAATTTCTGGCCAAATTGGTTTTTGAGACAAGATTTTTGAAAAAATGCAAACTTGTCAATAATTTCAAATTATCTCCTAGAGTTGTTGGCCCTTAATTAATATAACAAACTTGAATTCCTTTTACCATCCAAGGATGATTTGTGCCAAGTTAAGTTAAAATTGACCCTGTGGTTCTGGAGAAGATGTCGAAAATATAAAAAGGAACAAATGGACAAATAAACAAACAGATGACGGACACAGGTGATCAGAAAAGTTCACTTGAACTGTCAGTTCAGGTGAACTTAAAAATGTGATCTTCATGACGTCACTTGAACCTATGTAAACTACATTGTATATTGTGCATGTTTTCACTACCTTTCAGCATAATTGTTATACTCTCTATATAACTATTATATTAGGGGACAGAAAATGAATAAAACTGCAAATATACCTTTGAGCAATATAACCCATTGTAGTTTCAAAGAAGAAGCTGAAAAATGTTGACACATGAAAGACAGCACATGAAAACAGACAACAAGAAAAAAGCTGTTAATATGACTGCAAACTGGGTTTTCTTTTGTGTGGACAGTATCCATAATCCATTTGTCAACCCTGAATTGATAAACACTACCTATTCAGAGCAATGGGGGTACTCTATATATTATATGCAATTTTTTGCCAAAATATAACTAAGTTCAACAGGTGGTATTTTTTCATAAATTATCAAAAATCAAAATCAAAGTATTAAATATGCACATCTCTGATATATGTACAATTGATCTTCAAAACAACTCCCTAACTTGAAAACTGTAGGAGAAGTTATCTGTACAATAGGGATACAATTTAGGCAGTCGCCCTCCATTTTCTCATCATTTTAATAATTTCCTTTGGAAAACCTCGTCAAAAATTGATTGCAATAGGTCACCTAGTTATAAACTATCAGGGCTTAAATTTGGACAATATGTTTATAAAAACAAGAGGTCCATGGGCCACATTGCTCACCTGAGCAACAATGGACATAATAAATTCAGCTTTATGAAGTCATATCCAAAATATCAGGACAATGAATGAGTAAAATAGATCCTGTAGTAAAAGATTTTCAAAGTTTTCTCCAGAAGTTCTTATGTTGAGTCCCTTTTGTAACTGATTTCATAGTTATACCACATATTGAGCAATGCCATTCTCAAAAAGATCTTGAACAACTGTTCTTATAAATATAAACCTACACCAAACTTTGAACCCCTTGTGTGGCCCAAGAATTATCCAGGTCCACTGTCTAAACAATTGAGAATCAACAAATGTCGATATGCTTGCATATTAGTAATACTATATACTATGTATTTTTGAGCATGATCAAATTTTTTTCCTATGTAAACATTTGAACCCCCCCCCCCCCAATTGTGGTCTTATCCATTTTTATTTGATTTTTAGAGATTTTCCTCCATATATTACACTACCTGAAAATGCTTCCACACAAATTACAGCTTTTCTCCTTAATCAATTTATGAAAAGAAGATATTTCTTTACATTCCTATGTAAAAATTTGCATATTAGTAATACTTGATTTAGTTTCAGCATTGGCGTCTCCAATTAGTGTGGCAACATTTTGATTCTTATCAGTTGATTGAAAAGAAGAGATAAATCATGAACTGTTTGTACCTTGTGTACCTCACAATAAATAAATTAGGACCAACCTAGGGGTTGACATATACTTGATGCTTTTTCATCGGTAACTTTGTCGGAATTTTATTTTAAAGAAATGTTTAAGTCGCCTTGTATTCTGAGTTCACAATCGAGTAAATTTAACCCAAAGGCAATAAACTGATAATTATGAATTCAAAAGGTGTTTTCACAGCCTCAGTTAACCCCTGTTACTTGCGACTGTCTTATATGTAGAGGTTATATATATACAGGTGATGCTTTTTATCATACATTTTTGTTAAATGTGCAATTTTTTCAGGTTGCATGTGTACAAAATCGCCCTTTAGTGTAATTATAGTTCTCAGTTTTGAACTGTTCTGTTAACACTATAATGTCGATGCGCATGTTAATTTAAATTACTATAGTCTGTCCCAAGTTATTGCTTCCATCACTTTTTGATAATTTTTAATAAAAATACACACACCTGTGAAAAAAATGCTGTTGAAATCGATAAAAGGGAAAATATCCAAGATATTTTCATTGACAAATTATCATTTTTCACTCATAAAAGTTCATAGGAACGAAAAAAAATTTCTTATGGAGATTTATAATGGGAAATGTTTACAGCTTTTCTCCATTCGGAAGTACTTGGGACATCTCGCACAATTTTTCAACGTTATCATCCGGGCTTAATCATGGCTGATGCAATGCAAAATTCCCGTAGACTTTCTATTTTGGGATGTGTATTGAAACCTGAAGCGTCAGAACAGATAATCTGGACATTTTTCATATTTATAGTGGATGAACGTAGTTTGAGCACAAAGGTATTTACTATTATTGGAATATCAAGCAAAAAGTGGTGGAAGCAAAAACTCGGGACATAGTATAAGTAGGGTGTTATTATTCCTTTTTGACAGCACATTCTCGTCATACCCCCTCCCCATCCCCTGTGTCGATTTTGTAATAATACAGGAGTCCGCGATTTTATCAATTAGTTGTTAATAAATGAGAAACAGACTAATTCCTACCAAAAGTGCTTGGGGACGCCCCCCCCCCCCCTAAAAAAATCACAATTAACGCGAAATATGCTATGTACAAATCAAAGGCCGTAACGGCCACAAAGGCGCCGAGCTGACATTTTCTTTTGTATAGAATATATAATTATGATATCAATAATTTGAATTTTTCCAGGGCCAGTTCTCTACTAATAGTCGTATATCAAATAATACTAGAATAAAAAAGTAAATTATTTATGTTTTGTGCTGCTTTAAAAACAAAAATCAGTATATTTTCTTTAAAAAATAGGCAGTGATGCGTGTATAATACAATAACTCACTATGAATACAAAAATCGAAGAAATTTAAAAGTTCAAAAAAAAATATTTTCTTTCTGCTTTAAACAGCCTTTAAACAGTTTTCACAGGTTCATAATTTGAATAATTAACAGTGTGTCCCCAATTATAATGATAAAACATACTTTTATTTATATCAATTTCCGTTTGAAAGAAGATTACCTATGGTATGATTGTTTACAAACAAATCCACAACACGTGTTATCTAAAATGCTCGACCAAACCAACTGCATTATCTTGTTTTCTTATTGCAACAAAATCACTAGATATGTTTATCGCTTACATTTATTTTGGAGACCGTGCCCGATAAAAAATAAATTTACATTTCAAATTTTATTTCTATCGGGCACGGTCTCCAATTAAAATGTAAGCGATAAACTCAATTACTATTTAGTAAATGTTTACACCTTATTGTATTCATTCGCCATTTCTTGATTAAGCAAAATTATACTATGCAATCAGTTGTCAATAACCAGGGAGGCAAAAATGGTTATTTTGTACACAATTTAGTTGAATAAATGGAATTAAAATCTTGTAATACATTTGATACTTAAAGGAACTTATTTCTTATGCGCATTTAAAAGGCGGTGCAGAGCATGAATATTTGGACGATTGCCAATCCAGACGATCGCTAGAAGGCTGCCGAGCATTAGCTCGACGCCTTAAAAATGCATATACCACTGGTATAAAAAGAGAAGAAGGTTAGCAACTAGCAACTTCAGCAGACGCCATCTTGTAAAATTCAAACACCTCGCTAGGAAATCCCAACATTATTTAACCTGTTAACTGAAAAAAAAACTGACCGGCTGGAAGTGATGATAGCTGTATTTCCACAAGTTAATAGCGAGCGCAGCTCGCCGGCGCACAGCGCCGGCGCGAAGCGAGCTCTACCGGCAAGGCGTGTGTGAATAGAAAATTCGGACTAGTTGCACATTCATTCAACAAATTTTTTTGGCGTCAGTAAATCGGACCAGTAATGCCTTGTTTCAATCGTCCCAGTAGTTCCCTGTAATTATGGTTTCCCATTTCACACTCTCACGAGAACAAGATAAAAGACTATGTACATGCATTGTAAATAACAACGCCAATTTCCATTACTTTTAAGACTAACAGAGTTATCGTCCTTTCGAGTGACGTCACAATGGATTTCTTACACATTGATCCGACAGAATTTTTCGGAGTCAGTAAATTTCGACCCACAATGCAATTCCTCAATGTCGGCCGATCTCACTAGACTGGATACCATCTCGCGAGAATCAAAGTAAAACTTTTGAGAAACAGATAAATTGTGTAATTTCCAGAACATCATGCGTTTTAAGTATACAAAACAGTATATTTCGCGTAGTTTTTTTTTTTAATGAGACAGACGACACTTGACTGACGTGAACTTTGACGTCACAATAAGGGGAAATTACTCTAAGTAGTAATTGTAAATCTGCTGAAATATAAATACCAATATCTTCTCAAAATCTTGCAGAGATAACGAATCGGGACATTTCTTCAGAGATAGGAAACAGCTGTAACTTGCTCTCATTTGGATGAATGCTCACAATTATTTTATTCACTATATTTACGGTAATTTCCAGGAACGTTTTTTAAATGGGGCGAGGCAACATTCAAAAAATCTTCACAATCAAAAAGAAAAATAAAATTATCAAAATCAGGAAAATTCTAATCGGGGTGGGGAATGGGGAGTGCGTGGTATGCCTTTAGCTCTTTAGCTGCTCAAAGGTGTCTTTATTTCCACTACTATTTACGGTATTACATGCTCCCGGGGGATCCATTTTCCTTATGTGATCAACAAATTTTTTTTATACGTAAATTTGATTTTTTTTTAAACGGGGGAGGGGGGAATCTGTGATAAGTCAATTTTTATTTGTAAGTTTAAGAAAAATGTCTGCTGCAAGAAAAGAGGATATAAACTGCAATGTACATTATGTTAAAATCTTTATTATTCAACAACATTTTATCTGAGATAAATTCTATACTGGCGTGCGACCAGTATATAAACAATCGGATTAAAATCAGATTTTTGATCCGCTCCGACAAATTCTGATGTCGCTACACTTTGTTCAGCGACTATCAGAATTTGGGAGCGTTACAAAGATCTGATTTTAGTCAGATTGGTATATAAATAAATAAAAAATCTTATGAATTATGAATAATGAAAATTTACTGGAAAAATAGGTATATTTATTTTATTTTGCATTCAAATTCATTTCCTTTACGTCACTACTTTTATTTTTATTGATTTATCACAATTCATTTTTGATCACCTGCTGCGCTCGCCTCAACGGTCGCACCGTAAAACATATTAATAAATGAGATGCAATGCTAGTTTGTGACTTTTCAATAAATCCTTTATCCTTTAAATTCTTTAATTATTCACCGCACATTAGGCATATCGTCATTTTGCAAAATGTCCATAGGTCCTATGCACCACGTGCATGCAAGCTTGCATTCCTGATTCAGCGAATATGCATATGTACATAACTGTTTTTGATAGATGAACTGTTACTTACTCGATCTCTTCTTACTTTCTTAATGGCCTCTTCAGTGTATCCTCTTTTGCACATAAAATCAGTGACTTTTCTGAGATCATCAGACTCAGTCTCACTACCGTGACTACAATCCGCCATATTGCACCGTCTTCTACTGTGTAATTTAAGCTAAAGCCCGGATGGCACATTGTTTTAATATGTACGTTCGTACAAAGAATGTATTTGTTCGGACAAATAAGTTATTTGTTCGAACGAATTAGGATTTGTTCGGACGAATTAGGATTTGTTCGGACGAATTAGATATTTGTTCGGACAAATAAGTTATTTGTTCGGACGAATTAGGATTTGTTCGGACGAATTAGGATTTGTTCGGACGAATAAGTTATTAATATAGTGGTACATGTATGAGAGAGAGAGAGAGAGAGAGAGAGAGAGAGAGAGAGAGAGAGAGAGAGAGAGAGAGAGAGAGAGAGAGAGAGATGTATATATTTAATAATGGATACATAAATGTGAAAAGTCTAATCAGTTTACATGATCATGCGCGGATCCAGAAAAATTTACCGGGGTGGGGGTGGGGGGTCTGAGAGATAATTTTGTTTGCGGGGTGGGGGTCCAAGGCCACCCGACCACCCCGGCTCTAGATCCGCGTATAGGTGTATGCCAACTCTAGGCAGCGCATGTTTTTTCTTTGGTAGCTTTAAGTTTATTTTCGCGTAATGCCAGAAGAAATGTTTCCAATAGTCAAAATTATATGATTCCGCACGTGGATTTTGATTGTCGATATTTATATTGAAAATGTAGTCATTCTCCTGTTTACTTGGGACACTGGACATACGAAATTATCTTTCGCCTTAACTTTATACATATACATGTACATACGATCAAAGTTAACTAATATGCTTCGTGGAATTGTAATAATCGCACAATTACACTTAAGTGACTTATAAAACAAACTAATTTTTACTTATACTTTATAATATAAAGTCAGCAAAATAACCCAACATCCTAACTATAATACAAAAAATAATAAAAATAGAATTTAATGATAAAAATACTTATTGTCCATCAAATAGACCTCTGATGACGTATTTACATGTTAAAATTATCTTTATAAAGTTTTCCTTTGTTTGGAATCTTAGGAGCGCAAATCAAAAAGTTATCAATAATCATAATAATGATCATAACTAATTGAATCAAGTTCTGGGGAAAATTAAAATAATTGGACGATTTAAGGTGAAAACAATTGACAATTGACAATTGACAATTTTATACAATATTTTCAAAAGGTTGTATCTCATTTTTTATTGAAAAATATTGTTTATGAATCATACTATCGGAAACATCCGACGCCTATTTTCATCGGTCGAATGCGGCATCCAGATTATTTATAGATAGAAACTGCATATGATGACGATTAACTTTGATTTTGTATCGACGACTTTTGATGCTATGTCTGATTTTAAAAATTAAATAGATTCAAAGTTGACTAAAGAGACAACATTAGTTTTAGACTATCGGAAACCCATGGCACCATGATAATATAACTCCAATCCTTTAGATAGATAGAGTTTGAAAATTGAGCTTGACAGCAAAATATGTCAGATATTGCATACATGTCAGATAATATAACACCTATGTCTATATTATTAGCAATTTATCATTTGAAGGAAAGGGGTGGCTTGACCCCCCCCCCTTTCATCTACATCATTACCAGAGCAGATAGTCTTAATTACTCCTCATATAAACTAATAACTTTTTGAATATTCGTCCGAACAAATAGCTAATTTGTCCGAACAAATCGTAATTCGTACGAACAAATACGTAATTCGTCCGAACAAATCCTAATTCGTCCGAACAAATAACTTATTCGTCCGAACGAATTCTAATTTGCCCGAACAAATAGCTAATTCGTCCGAACAAATCCTAATTCGTCCGAACAAATAGCTAATTCGTCCGAACAAATCCTAATTCGTCCGATCAAATAACTTATTCGTCCAAACAAATCCTAATTCGTCCGAACAAATAACTTATTCGTCCGAACAAATCCTAATTCGTCCGAACAAATAACTTATTCGTCCAAACAAATCCTAATTCGTCCGAACAAATAACTTATTCGTCCGAACAAATCCTAATTCGTCCGAACAAATCCTAATTCGTCCGAACAAATAACTTATTCGTCCGAACAAATCCTAATTCGTCCGAACAAATCTTAATTCGTCCGGACAAATAATTTATTCGTTCGAACAAATCCTAATTCGTCCGAACAAATAACTTGTTCGTCCGAACAAATCCTAATTCGTCCGAACAAATAACTAATTCGTCCGAACAAATAACTTATTCGTCCGAACAAATAGCTTATTCGTCCGAACGAATAAGATTAATTTTTTTTTCATCTGGCCCTTCCACGCCGCCGTACATTTCAGCTAGTTTGTCCTCGATTTGGAAACCTTTGTCTGCCATTATAGAGTCTCCTGGATGTAAATATCCTCGCTGCATCAGAGATTCTAGATACTCAAAAAATCCACTTTTGACACAAATATCATTGTCTGAAATAGATCCACAGTATAAATCTGACACAAATAAGATTGACCCTCTTGGATCATCCACAACAAGAGATTTTAATTGCTGATTTATATTCACTGTAACATTGACTTTGGCCTAACAATGATGATGGCTTTTGAATCTTAATTTCAGTACAATCAATAATAGCAACGAAATTAGGAAACTCTTCTCTATTTACAGATGGCATGTTTTGAATAATTACACTTCTATGTGGCCAGTAACTAAGTGATCCAAGACGTAAATACATATACTTGGAGATGCCTTTAAGAATTGTTGATACACTTTGAATCTTTATATTAAATCTACAAGCCAAATCTTTTACTTGAAGTCCATTTCTTATTCTACACAAAAACAAAAACACTTGCTGATCAACAGGCAGTCTCTTAACCTCTTCTCTATTAGAGTCATAAG
This sequence comes from Magallana gigas, assembly GCF_902806645.1. Taxonomy (NCBI): domain Eukaryota; kingdom Metazoa; phylum Mollusca; class Bivalvia; order Ostreida; family Ostreidae; genus Magallana; species Magallana gigas. The sequence continues at coordinate 39,304,030 of NC_047565.1, read as the reverse complement.
TAACAGGGTTCACATTTGAGAGCGTTCCACTTGGGAACAAAAATTAAATCAACATCAAAAATCGCAAATATGTTATTCCTGTGTAGTACTGGAACAGGTTTTTGATTTTAGAATAAGACACAGATTCCACATTGAAATGTTCAACACATACATCAGTTTGAGTACAAGTGTTACAACGCTTTTTGTTATTTGACTGCAACGCTGCTAAAGTTTCATGGAGTTCCCGATTCTCCTGTTCTAACTGGTGTATCCGTGCAACCATATCCAGCATATCCATTGACGAAAATACTGTAAAATAAAATATTAGCATAAAAAAACCTACATTGTCAATTGTTTCAAAAATCTTAAAATATTTAGTGTTACACTTCTGAGATCGCTGACATTATTTACATTCCTTATGATATTAAAGCTTTAAATTCATAGAAATTAACCAGTCAGATTATAATTTAGTTTCAGCATTTCAAGGATCATCCTAGCAAGGTCGATGTAGGGTAATGTGGGGACACAGTATTTCCAAAAATAGTAAAAAAACATAGCGGTAATTGAAAAGTATGGCAATATAGTAGAGATGTTTACAACATCTCTGCAAGATGCAGAGAAAATTGAAAAGGAGACTGTAGACCAAGCTATTTGTGAATTGTGGTTCAAAGAAAGGAGAGATCGTCTTACAGCATCACAGTTCGGGAAAATTCGCAAACGAAAAAAACATGTAAATGAAATCTTTTTAAGGAACATTTTTCCATCTTCAAACAAAACTTTCTCTACTAGTGCAACTTCATATGGTAAAGGGAATGAAAATTCTGCAAAAAGTAAATATCTTGAATCATTCCAGTAGAGGCATATTCATGACTGTGGATTAGTTATAAACCCTGATTTCCCATTTCTAGCTGCAACACCTGATGGCAAGGTATGTTTTGAGGGCAAGACAGGTGTACTTGAAATTAAATGCCCCTTCTCTGCACGAGATTTTACAATTCCAGAGGCCGTTCAACAAGTTTCACAGTTTTGCCTTACACAAAATGCTGATGGAAATATTGAATTAAAGAGGACACATGAATATTTTTCTCTCAAGTACATGGACAAATGATGGTCTCCGGGGCTTCTTTTTGTGAATTTGTTGTCTATACAAAAAAGGATATTTTTGTTCAGAACATTAAAGAGGATCTGATGTTCCAAAATGAAATGTTTCAGAAGCTAGCTGATTCCTATTTGCAACATGGTGCTGACTATGTTAAATCTTTGAGAATCTAATAAATTCATTAGAGAGGACATTGGTGATAACTTCAAAATGAATTAATCAAATTAAAACGTAGAAATACATTGTCTTTTGTCTGACTATTTTGAAGTACATGCAATTTCTGTCATCACAAAAAACAATTTAATAAATATATTTACATTTGCAAATATGTTTCCTGATATGAACCTATAGAATAACGAAAACGTTCAATTCTGTATGAACTTATTTTTTGACGTCACAACGGTCATAGCACGCATTTATCGCCCATCGCTTGGATTATTATAAACTTTAAATCTCTGTAATTTTAACACTTCTGGACGATTTGTCTTTTTCAAACGTAAATGTAAGTACATGTAATAAACAACAATGTTAAAAAGTTCATCAGGATATGAAGTTGGTTGGTACATGATCAAATCTACCTAGAAGCCCTTTGGGCTTCACAGGATTTGATCATGTGACCAACCAACTTCATATCCTGGTGAACTTTTTAAATTGCTGTTTATTTCTTAAATCTAAAGTAAACAATCATAATGATTCTAATGGTCAAACTTACACTGCTCACTTGTTTGACAGGCAATTTCACACTGATGTACATCACTCTCTGTTGGACCAGTATCCATTTCTTCATTGATACTGCTACAACATTAACAATTAGTTATATTAACATTTTTATAAATATGATGAGCTTTTCCAGATCAAATAATGATAATTTACCAGGAGGGCATATCACTGGAAAAGAAATACTAGAAATAGTTAAGGATCTTAAACGCAGAAAAGCTCCCGGTTTAGACCGAATTCAAAACGAACATGTTATCTACGGTGGACCCGCTTTGGCAAACTGCATTGCATACCTCTTCAACGGAATAATTAACGCTGGTCAAATACCCACAAGCTGGAAAAAAGATCTGATAGTCCCTATCTTTAAGGGAAGCAACAAGCCCAGAAACTCACCGGGCAGCTACAGACCTATTGCCTTACTTCCGTGTTTTCTAAAAATCTTTGAAAAACTCCTGCTAAACAGAACTAAATTGATTGCCGCTATATCTGCTACTTTTCCTAATCTACAACAACAAGGTTTTCAGCAGAGACTTGGGTGTATTACTGCCTCTTTTAATCTACAAGAGACCCTTTACCATTTTATTGAACATAGAAGTACTGCCTACGTCGCCTTCTTGGACACTCAAAAAGCGTTTGATACTGTCTGGAGGCACGGCCTCATGTACAAACTGCATAAACTCGGCGTGAAGGGACGTTTGTGGACCCTAATAGACGACTGCCACGTAAATACATCTTGCTCAGTTGTGTCTAATCAGTCGTACTCTGACTGGTTCCCTGTATCTCAAGGAGTCAGGCAAGGTGGAGTTCTTTCTACATTTTTATACCTTGTGTTTATCAACGACCTGCTACAAGAACTTGAAGAACAGCCATTCATATTGGTATATATGACATAACTAGCTCAAATCCAACATTAGCTGATGACATTTCTCTAATAGCGCTTTCGCCCAACGGTCTTCAAACAACGCTAGAAATATCATACGACTACTCCAAACGATGGAGATTCAATTTCAATGCAACCAAATCTAGTATTCTCAGATTTCACCCATCAGAGCCTCCTTCCGACTTTTCCTTTATATGGCAACTTGGTGCTCATTCTGTTCACCTTGCAAAAACGTACAACCACCTAGGAATTCTGTTACATTCAAAACTAGACCCTAGCGAGAGAACAGCAAACGCGTGTAGAAAAGGAAAAGCAGCTTACTTTGCACTAAAAGTATCCGAGCATCTTAATCCAAGAACTATTTCTAAACTCTACAAAAAAGTTGTCCTCCCCTCCGTCCTCTATGGATCCGAGTTATGGTGTGACTTGAGGCAAACGGATACTCAAATTCTCAACACATTTCAACACTTCATCTGTCAACATGCAATGGCGCTTCAGAAACAAACCAGATCTGATATGTGCGAGTCCTTACTCGGTTTTCTTCCAATTTCCTCTGAAATCGACATACGAAAACTTCAATTCCTTGGTCGCCTTTGTGAACTTGACACCAAAACTCTACCCAAAAGAATATTCCTCCACAGGCTTTTCTCATACCTCTACTCCCCGGTTTGTAAGCTATACGGATTCATTCCGGACATAATCTCTATCCTTTCAAAATACAGTCTCCTGAATCATCTCCTACTCTACCTAGACGAAGGATATTTCCCCCCGAAACCAGAATGGAAAATTATCGTGAAAGCCTCTGTGCTTGAATATCATCTTCATTCCAGACGTCAACGGATGATTTCAGATCCCGACTTTATGCTATTCAACATCATAAATGCAGGAAAGCCCCCCCCCCCCCATTGCTCTCTGGACAATTCCTAGAAATATCTATGAGGTGGAACTCTGCAAATTCATTGTTAAACTGTGGACGCTTCAAGACATACCTCCAGAAACATGTCTCCTGTGTAACTCTTCCTTTACCAATGTTTTCGAGCATGTTACCACTTCTTGTGCAGAAACATTATTACTTCGAGACGCCTGGTGGAATACTATCATCAACGAATTCAGTGTTGAGTTAAGTGCTGACTTGTGTGGTCTGAACCAACGTGACAGTTATCTCTTCCTCTTAGGAGCAAGATCGTTTTCCGCCATTACCGCTGCACATGACAGCAACGACTTTCACCTGTTTAATTTCCGGTTTGTAAGAGACGCTGCTGCGTAATACTTCAAAAGGATCCGCCCCATTATGCACTGACTTTTTTTTTCCTTTTCTTTTCTTATTTTGTATATATCTATTTTCACTATGTGTTGAATTTATAACCGTGTAAATATGTTATGCTTTACAAAATCTCCTTAAGGAGGAAATAAAGAGAGAATGAATGAATCATTGATATTTAAATGCGGACTTAAATGTTGTGGCTAAATTATTGGACTTTTAAATACACAAACATGTATATCAATTGTCTAAATTGCCACGATACATATGTACCTGCATATTGGAGCAGTGTAAACAAGGCATATGGCAGGAGGGGGATATACATATGTACCTCGTTTAACTTATCACACATGGGAAGTGTTGTATTAAATGGTCTATATCTTAGCCATCATTTAGAAATTATTGTAACTATAAACAAACAGCATATCTTTTTTAAAGATTTAAAGCTTAATCACTTATAATGCACTTGAACTATTAACCTGAGAGAAGGTACATTTTTGCAAGCAGCATTTTCCACAAACAAATTAGAGTGCTGACGTAATGGCAGATGCCTTGCCTTCTTCAATTCCCCAGATTTTGCATCAAACGGGTCAGGATAATCTGTAGTCGGTCCGTCGTTATTGACGAAGTGCTAAGAAATAAATAATTTTTTTTTTTTGCAGTGCTTCCTCGCCATGTTTACTTTTAAATAGAGCTATAAGGTAGCGACGCATTTTCGTGAAATTTCTCTTAATTTTCTGGCAAGTATGTTTCTTCGTGTACTCAAGCACAATAAACCAACTTACCTTTGTACATATATACGTATCTTTTGTTATTTTGTTGATATTTAACTGATCTTGAGGCCTGTGACACAATGCAATCCACCGCATGCACTTCTCTAAATTTGTCTTTGGTTTGGGAAATGGTATGAATTTGGCTCCATTCAGTTTGTCTGGATACCGACTATCTGACTTGCAGGTTCCAAACGAACAATGTTTTACCATTTTTCTGTCATGTGGACAGACACACTTATATTATTTACGCTTAATTGCTAGACGCATCCTTGTTTACGTCTTCAAAACAATGGCCGATGTCCGAGGTTTGTCCGAGGCGCGAGCTTGTGGGCGGAGCTTATTTTTCAATTCATTTCATTGGTCAAAATATGAGGTCACGAACTTTAAAGATCGGTGTATTGAGAATACATGACCCCAGTCATGTTTCATTAAGAAAACATACCCTGAATACGTGGTGCCCAAGTCAATTGCAGAGATTACAATCTGTCTACTTCTACTTCTTATTTCCATGTTCAAAGTCTACTTCGTTTTGTTCACAGAAAGATGGGAAACGTTTCTGCTTTATTGATAACCGTTGCTTAAAAAAAACGATGAATATATTAAACGTGATATTAATATTATTTTACTTTTAAAATACGGTATTTTATACGATTGTAGCATTTTATAAGGTCAATGCATATTTTTATAGTCTTATATTATGTGTTATGGTCGATGTCCCATCTATAGGTCAATATATATGGCACGCCAAATTCACAAAAATGAGCTAAACATAGTTTCACAGTCGATAAACTAGGTTTATCGACTGTTAACTATATATATATAGTGTACGGATCGTAAACTATAGTTACCGACGTTAATCTATATTTCACATCTGTAAACTATAGTTAACGCAATAATTTATGTTTCACATCTGTAAACAATAGTTAACACTGCAAACAATAATTTGCGGTTGTTAAACATAGTTTATAAGAAAAATAGGGTTTTATTATCAGTAAACTACGGTTTACAAAACAAAAGCACGCCAAATTCACATAAATTAGCAAAACATAGTTTCACAGTCGATAAACTAGGTTTATCGGCTGTTAACTATAGTTAACGGATCGTAAACTATAGTTACCGACGTTAATCTATATTTCACATCTGTAAACTATAGTTTACGAATGCAAATCTATGTTTTTCTGTCTGGAAATACACGTTAACAATAGATTTTGCTGATAAATATAGATTTACATCTGTAAACTATGGTTTACATTCCTAAACTATAGTTTAGAGTTGATAAATATAGTTTCGCGATTGTGAAACTTTATTTATCAGATAAACTATGTTTTACAATCGTTAATTGTAGTTTTCGGTTCTAAACTTTAGTTAACTGATAGTTATATTTATAAATTATATTTTAAGAGGCAAGCAAACATCAGGCGAATATATAAGAAAACGTCGCACATCGATTTTCACGAATTTTTTGTTTTACCTCTGAAATAGTTTCTTTGTATTCTCTTTTAATCCACAATAATGATGATTTGCTTGAAAAAATAATTTAAGTAGTTATTCGGACGGGAAGATATATATTTCATTCTCTTATAGCGAGCACAGCTCGCCGGCGCGGAGCGCCGGCGAGCGAAGCGAGCTCTAAGAACCAGTGTGCGCGGGAAAAAGAACGAGCTAAACCTACAGTTCATCAAACAAAATTTTTTGTCTACGTCCCATAATGCTCTCTAATGTTTTCACCCGTGGTGCTATGCCAAAAATGGCCGACTTTTAACTCGTAATTTACGGTGTCTTAAGGTTTGAAGACACGTTTTGAGTACCGCATATGCTTTGGCGAGACTCAAGAAATTTGTTACATGCTTCCATACCTTCGTATATTGAGTCGAGATACGTAAACAAAGACGAACGAATCATGGATGACGTCACAGTGCTCTCGCTCTATATTTCCCGCGATAAATTTAGAGGTGGATCAAACATCTGTAATGCGTTTACTAGCTATTTCAGTATAGACTGCGATACCTGCCTCATTGACATATGATTTGTTTTTATTTATTTTTTTACATAGAGATTATATAAATAAATACTAGCAAGAGCCATACTTTACTCAATTTTTAAGCTAATTGTGCATGCATGTACAGTAGGCAGGTAAGTATATGAGTAGGCAGGAAATAAACAATAGGACATTTTGAACTAAATAAAAAGGAATAAAGAGAAAAAATAAACAGTTAAAAAATTTATGTAGATATTGCATATAGTCAAACCATTAAATTTAAAGGTGGGAAATTACACACCTACAAGGGGTGTTGCGCTGTATGTATCATAACCATTAAAATTAGTACCTTTGGCATACTCATTGTAGAGCAATACTCTCTCAAAAATTCTTTGACGTTCGGTGATACTTAAATAACACTAGGTTGACAATGATGCAAGGTATGTGTAATTCTTGCTGCGCTCGCCAGAACGGTAGCACCGTAAAACATATTATAAATCATTGAAACCATGTACCAAACTGTGAGCTTTAAAATCCAATACATTGTTATTGGCGAGGGTTTGTATTTTTTATAAATGAGAAAAATATTTTGTCTTTTTATTGATAAAATAAAATGAGTGGGAAAAGCTTGCGTTGAAAAATTGTAGACAAGTATATTTTGGTAATGTTAGATAATTTCAGTTACCTCCCTTGCCAAATGAATATTTGGAGGCTTAAAAACTTAAGAAAAAAAATAAAAACAATAAAATTTCAGCTATAAATAATTCATATAAAATCAGCTTAATTGTCTATGATAGACATAATTTTTTTTAACGCTAAAATATATTTTTAAAAAATATTCAGTGCGGGTATATTTTCAAAACCAGTGTAAACAAAGATAGCCGCCGCTAACGTCTGTGCACAGCATGCTGCCAGAGTTGATTGTTTTTCGGTGTTTTGGTGATGTTGTCTCGATCTCAAATACCATTGGAAGTTAAATCAGGTCGCCAATAATAGTAAGCATCCCAAACCTTTTATTGAAACTGAGATGAATCACTGTTACAAGACGAATTTCAACAAGTCAGCCAACAAATTATGCAGCTATGGGTACATTGATGTACACATCCACTCCTCAAAGAAAAAAGCAAGAGGTGTTCACCTGATGACGACAGAGGAATGTTATTTCTTGACAAATGGGTAGTTCCAGAGGGGTCAGGTAAATAATATGCATTTTGAGAGAGAGAGAGAGAGAGAGAGAGAGAGAGAGAGCATTCTTACATTTATATTATTTAATATCAGATGTTTACTTGCACATTTAATTTGTATTAATTGCATTCACATACCATGGATAAATCTTTGTAAAAAGAAAGCACAACAATAATCATAGAGTGTTTCATGTGGTTAATATTGGGAAAATGTCCTACAAAAAAATTAGATAAGATTGCGTTGCATGAGATTTGGTAAATAAACAATTTCACACAACAGTATGATATTAGTTTTGCTAATGATAATCAGAATATGAAATGGAATCTCTGTATGTGTTCCACAATATTTATTATCAATTTTAAGATCTTAACACTTGAAGGTACATGAATTTGTTTTATTATGTGTTTCTCTATTTTTTTATTTTTAGAGAAGTGCAAATGAAATCTGGAAAATACTATCCTTCTATATTTAAACTTGGATAAAACATAGAAAAAAACCCATCAAGTTGCTTGGCATGATGGATCTGGATGACTTTTACAGCATCTAATATCATGGGTTAAAATGATATTCCTGCATATGAAACAGTGAAAGTGTGCCGAATAAGAAAGAAGATCAAGAAGGGATTATTTGAAGCAGTAATTTGAAAGGATATATTTAGATGGCAGAGAAACTAACTAGATTTGCAAGTCATTATATAAATGGCCACATTCATTTAAATTAACCAATGTTTTCCTAAGGAATGGTTGAATTTCCAGAAGATATCACTTGGATTTTGTTTTTCTCAATTTAATCATCTGCACGTTTTTCTTCAATGAAATAAGATGCTTTGAAGTTTGTCAGATTGACCACATGAGAGAGAGAGAGAGAGAGAGAGAGAGAGAGAGAGAGAGAGAGAGAGAGAAATTGAATGAACTTGTCTTCATGCATCATGCACTGTTTGTATATGTTATCATTTAGCATTTTAATGCTCAATAAATTGTTAAATTTTTAACTTGCATGAGTTTATTCTCTGTTTTTTATTCCAAATTGCTACTACACACTTTCTTAGATAACTAATTTAATTTTGATGTTATTATTAGTTTGATATCTTCATCTATTATGGTTGTTTGTCATACTATGAAAGTAACTTATACTAGCCTAGTTAATTTGTATGTTAAGAGATTTCAATATCTTGAGTAAATAACTAAATATAATTAAATATATTAATTAGTACAACAGTATCCACTGTTAACATGCAAATACATGTACTGACATCACTTAGCAATAGCAACATTATAAAATAACACTGTCCAAGTAAATTGTCCAAACATACATTCCTACAAGTAAATGAAATGTATTTTTTCACTCTTATGCACTGCTTATTTATTCAAATATATACAACATGCTTGAAAGTTAGTCAGCTGAGTAATTTAGATATACATTTTTAAAAAGAGGAAAATACAGTTTAAAAGAGGCACACTGATTCTTATATGACCATGATTTGGGAATAGGGTTTAAAGGGGGGGGGGGGGGGTTGTTTCAAAGCATACTGTCCCATGTATATTATAGCTGCTCATCATACATGGATTATAAAATGGATTAGTATGGGGGGATCCAAAATGGGGGGGGGGGGGGTGCGATGTCTGATGTTTCAGCTAGATTCATTGCAAACTTAGTCTGACTATATTATTGTTGTATGTTAATTTTTACCTAAAAGTTAAACACCTGCCTAGAATTTCCAAAAGCTACCCGACTGAAAGTAGAGGTCGCATTTCTTAGTTCTCATTCCAAAATAGTTGTATGCATTCATTTTGAAACTTTGGATTGAACAAGTTGCTAATGGCACTAATTTAGAGATAATAATGAATTCAAATGTTACTACAAAGAAGAAATGATTTGATATATTTATGTGTATTTGTACATTATGGAATTGTTATAATTGTTTTGTTTAAAAAAACAACAACAAAAACTCCTCAAATTCAGTAGTACCAATGATAAATTGGATTTGACCTTTTCGCACAATTTGATAAAAAAAAAACTTCTTTATTTAAGCTAATACCGCTTCAATATTATTATCCAACCAAGCTTATTACCAGTTTAAGAAGAAAATTTTAGTTAATACTTATTGAATACACACAAATACATTGAATTTAAAAAATACATTCAGTTTTACACTGCATTAATTATTATTCCTTAATCAGTGATTATCACATTTTGAATCCTTATTCTCAAATTTATGTACTTCATGAAATACTGAAAACCCTTAAAATAACTTGAATGTATATTAGACCATCCAAATAGTGAAATGTTCAGCTAATTTTCTTCAGTTGTGAATAGTTTTAGCAGACTTAAAGTCAGTTTTCAACATTTTTGTCAAAATGACCTTTTTGCACTTAAAATTATGAAAAATGTTGGTTTTTAATGAGTGATCATTATTTCTTTCGTCATAAAGCATTTCCTATTATAAAGATATAAGCATGTATTAAATTAAAGTCAATATTTGTGACATGAACTCTGTCATTCACTGTCTTTTAACAATAATAATAACACGTTATGCATGGAAAAACTTCATTTTCGATGTTAAAAATGGGTAATTTTGTGCAACTGCTTCTATAAGACTGATGCTGTTCCCACTGAATTTATTTTTGTTTCTCAAAATTTCATTTCTCAGGTTTATAAAGATGCCTCATTTTTTCCTTTCATGAAAATGTATTGGATTTTATTGAAATTTCAAATTAACATTAAAATACCAGAATTTTTGTTTACAAAATATGCAGCAACTTTGATAAGGCATATATTTTTGTTTGAAATATATTTATACTTTAAAAGCAGTCTAAGTTAAAGAGTCAAGTGTGTTTAAACTAAATAATATAATATTTGAAAAGGTTAAACAGAATTAAGTAGTTTTACAACTGATCAAACTTCACAATATTTTTACAACTTCTGTGACCTTTTTGCACTAAACATGTTCCAAAATCAAAAATAGACATTTTTCTGCCTAGTTAGGCATACAATGAACTTTTTCTTTCACATGTATTACAATCATGTTAAAATGAAGTGATACACAAAAATTTATTGAAATCCAAGACATAGCATGTGCAAAACCCTGCCTGAATTTTGCCTGGACAGCCTCTTAAAGACATAAACTATAATTCACGCTTTACAAACGTAAAACTATGTTTATCACATTTTGTGAATTTGGCGCCTTAATGTCTAAATAAAACAATTTGCATTCGTGAACTATAGTTTAGAGTTGTTAATCATAGTTTCACAATGGTGAAACTATATTTATCAGATAAACTATGTTTAACAATCGTAAATTATTGTTTTAAAACGTAATATTTAGATTAACGTCGTTAACTATAGTTTTCGATCCGTAAACTATGGTTAACAGTCGATAAACCTAGTTTATATATCGACTGTGAAACTATGTTTAGCTCATTTTAGTGAATTTGTCTGATAAATGTAGTTTCACGATTTGTGAAACTATAATTAACAACTCTTAACTATAGTTTACGATTGTAAATTATAATTAACAAATGTGAATCTATATTTATCAGCAAAATCTATTGTTGACGTTTTTTACAGATAGATAAACTATGATTATCATTCGTAAACTATAGTTTACATTCATGAAATATAGTTTCACAGATGTAAACTATAGTTGACGAATCGGTAACTATAGTTTAGGATACGTGAACTATAGTTAACAGCTGATAAACCTAGTTTATCGACTGTGAAACTATGTTTAGCTCATTTTTGAGAATCTGGCGTGCCATAAATATAAACCTTATCAAATGTCTCAATTATTAAGGGGCATGCTCGCAATTTCCGTCAAATTTTTTCCCCTTTTCAATGTTTACAATGCCTTAGTACGGCATATCAAATATTAGTAGTCAACCAAAACTTGAGGGTCAGTCGTTGAGTTATAAGCGAGATACAGAGTTCACAATTCTTTGATATTTAAACAAAGCTCAGGTCATGGTATTGCTTATAAAAAAATTAAGATTTAAAAAGAAAATTACAAATTTAGACCTGAAAAGAAAAACACTAGGAACTGTTTATTTATGATAAAAACGAACTAGCATTCTGAGAGTATTGCATAAGCAATGCATGTCCCTTACCAGTTTGTGGAAATTGTGAAAACAATGCGCTGTTATGCAGAATATCGAACCCGAACATTAAAAAAAATATATATAAAAAATCAATTTTCTCAAAAATATGCCAACCAGACGCCACAAAAGTGTAAACTTGATCTGAAGTTTGACATTGGAAGCTGTTCAGCAAATTTCATATTATTCCTCAAACGCATAAAGAAAAAAAGTGTGGAAAACTGAAGTGGGACAGAAAGACGGACGGACGGACAGACAGACGGACAGACAGACGGACTGACGGACACAGAGGAAAGCTATAGTCCCCTCCGGTGAAACCGGTAGGGGACTACTTAGCAGGGAGAAAAAAATCAGCTTGAAAAAGAACTTTTACAGGTATATTGAACCAATGTAAACAGCAACGGGGCATATGCCTTGTTTATATACTAGTAACAAAGAACTGTGAACCATCTATCTTGCTTGCTTACACCTCTACACCTGACACTAAAATCTTGGTTGGTTATTAGAAATGCATTACTAAAGCGTTGTAAACAATGAAAATAGAAAAAAAAATCTGACCAAAATCGTGCCATGATTACAATGTGGGTTATAATATTCAAATTCCATCCTCCCATATTTCTAATGGTCCACCAAGATTTAAATTTTGTTGTTGGTTTTTAAGCAAGGAACAGATCACAACTCTTTCTTTTGTAAACTGAATTTGCTTACATAACTATAGGTTGCTGGAAAGAAAATACCATACCTTAAACAAAATGAGATGTAACAAACACTAAAAATTTGTCTGTATTCAGAATTAACCTACAAATAGAAAAAAAGTGATTTACTTTTTACCAATACCAAAGGCAACCAATGTTAACAAAACTAGCTCGAACCATGTTTACGTAGCGAATAAGTGTGAACATTTTATCTCACTTGTTTATGTATCTCTAATGAGAGATAGCTGTTGTTACATTTCTTGCTTTAATACAATTTCAAATTATTCTTCTCTAGTACTTGTTGTTAGTAGCAAACCAAGAGCATGGCTGGAATAAGCAAGAAGACCTCTACCTGAATGCTTTTTCCCCATGAAACATGTCAGTAGATATGGTGTTTAGGTTGGGCTTGGTTGTAATATACATGTACATGTAGTTAACATGTCAGCACCTCTTTGTTGTCATATTCTAGCAGGAATCTAGCAGATATACAAAGTTTATGGTGATAAATGCAAAAAAGCCACTACTGGGTTAATATTTATGAAATTCTGGACCCACAAAACATTATTGTTTTGAAGGGAGGGGGTCAAATATATTAGTCTTTGGAGTTTGAAGAGTATAGAATAATTTATTTATACTTTAAAATCTGTTTACCTAAAAACTAGTGCAACATTTCTACTTGTTGGCTCAGAATTGTCCTTACCTACCAAACATGAGGGGTTGGGAATTGGGTTTGTGGGGTAACAGACTGAACGGTTTTGAACCAGTTTCTTTAGTCACGACAAAATCTATACCAGAGGATCTTCATATTTTCTTTTGATTAGCATTATTTCTTTTAAATAGATTATGAGTTTAAGAATAAACCTAATATATAAATGTAATATTATTACCTTACAAAGTTTTATTCCCCATTTCTTGAATAAAGTGTAGTCGATTTCAAAATTTTAGAATCTTAGAAAATATACAATCGTGTTGATTTGTGGGTCAGAATTTAAGCGTGGGTTGTTTTGTTGGTATAACCTAATGAAATCTAATGTTACTTGGACATAGATACATATACTTAAGAGTTTACATTACAGTCTAATAATACCCTCGTACATCACACATTTAGCAGCTGGTTGGTTTTGTTTGATGGTTGGTTAACTTTTCAATCAAAAGGTAAAATTAAAATGGATGTTTTTTTTATTAAAAAAAATATTCAAAGGTCACAAACCTTAAAAAGTAGGTTATTTACATATTTTTCTTTTTCAAAGTGGAAATATATCACTAAAATTCAAGGATTATAACATTAAAAAATGGTATTATTTTCATTATTAATAATTTTTTATTATCCTGAGTAAACATCATCCTTAAAGACAATTTCTACAGCATTTTGCAATTTCTGTTTAATAATAGAAGTTATAGTGGTGAATGGTTTTTATGTTCGGTGTGTTATTAAAAAGTTTGTAATGAACCTGCACTTTATTTTCCATATTGCATCAGCATTGTATCAGCCCTCGGGCCTTCGTCCCTTTGGCATATATTGGTGTCTCGAGCTGATATATGATGAAATATGAAAAAAGGCTGTGTATTATTCTCTATGTGAACACCGATGCATATTATCTAACGGAGAGGGGAATACCAAAGATACAGTCCAATTTTCTTTCCCAAAAATATGACATGAATTTTCCATGCTCTTACCAAATCTGGGATAACCTAAAATAACTGAAAAGGGGGACATTATTAATTTGATATGTTTATCATGCATTTATTCACATCACTCTACAGTTTGTTACTTTAAACCAAAGCAGGTTTTCTACTTTTTCATAAAAAATACCAAAAAGAAAAAAGAAAAATCCTATGAAATAATTCAAAGCATATCCTTCTTGAACAAAAAAATGATACTGTACCGTTTCTTATAATACAGTTTTTGTCTAGCGTTCCACCATGATATATCCTGCTTCAAAATGGTTTACCCGGGTTCAACAATTTTATATTAACAGCTTGCACGCTCTTAATGATGACAGTGCATGAACATTAAATGAGTCACACATAATGATCGACATCTTACAAAATACATAAAAAATACCCTTGTCAGCAGGACTGAAATAGGAAAGAGTCATACATTTTTAACACCCCTATATCTGTCGAAATTCAGAGTAAAATATCTTAAATATGTGTTCTTTGTAAAACAATGTCACAGTGCACTTTATCGATTATCATTTTACTAATAAAACTGAATGGTTTAAAAAATCGTAAAATGGAAAGCCTGAAGTTAAGGTTAGTATTAGGTACGATTTATAGACAGCTACAGTAAATTTTACAGTAATATCTATTGAGTATATGATCTCTTTTCCTGTTGTACTAATGAAAATAAGTCATTTTCTACGTGTGTTTTAGTGCAATATATGTTCGGATATAGATGTTTTGTATTTATTTACCTGTTTTTGTCACATGTATTCGTATGATCTGTTCCTTAACAAAGCATTCCAACGGCACACTTTCGATCTCGATACGCAGAACAAAGAGTTGTCGGGCAGACATGTTATAAATAAAGCTAATATCTTTAACAAAATGATCAAACAGAAAATAGACATGGAAAAAATCTATGGTATTGTAACTTGGCCCTTCGAAAAATAGAAATGACAATTTTTATCTCGTTGTATAAGAAATATTATACAAAATGTTTGAAAAGGGAACATCTACTGTATTGCTTGAACTTAAAAGGTGAAAAACAAGAAACCCGAAACTTCAGGAAACATACTTCATTCTTAACACAACGAGAAGATTCGTTGACCCAGATTTCATAATCCTTGAATAACATGAAATTTGATTTTTGTAAGAAGCTTTTAAAGTAAGTAATTAAACTTTTTCATAAGTTTTAAGTTTAGCAGTTGTATAACTTTTTAAAAGTAGTGCACACACTTTCTGATATAAATGATATGACGATTTTGAAATTATGAATTTAGTACTGGCGGTAAAGATTTGCATATTAACACGAAGATCATCTTCGCTAGCCAAGGGGTTTCGTTCCACTTCGCTTCTAATAAAGGAGACTCGGTGATGCGGTTGTGCTATCTAGCGAGCAACTTGAGTTGCGTACCTTGTATATTCACATTTTAATCGAATGAAACAACGAGTTATATCTACACGCTACGGCATTAATACTTTGAAAACAAATTGACTAGCGACTATCGGAACATAATCAACGTTTTATTGAATATGAATTAAATGTAATCTAGAGAAAGCAAGGAATGTTTTATTTATAGTGTTTGTAAAGACCTGAACCGAAAGTGAAAAAGTCGCTGATATATGAAAGCTTTCATGGTGTCCAAATATGGCCATTGGCGTAAGCGCAACACTGCGCTCAGATAAATGAGCCATTACGCAAACACACAACACGCCGTGGCACTGACGCAACTTTTCACAACACGCCGTCACGCTTACACATAACACGCTGTCGCGCTAACGCAACTTTTCACAACACGCCGTCACGCTAACACAACACGCCGTCGCGTTAACTCAACTTTGAACAGGCCGTCACGATAACGCAACTTTGGAAGTTCACGGTCTAGAAGGAAGTCATGTCCAGAAATATCAGACTGCGTATGTTGATAGCAATTAATGCCAACATATTTCAGCATGCGTAGTCCGGAAAGGACTTTCTACTAGATTGTGAAAAGTTGTGTTAGCGCGACGGCGTGTTGTGTGTTAGTGCGACGGCGTGTCGTGCAAATTTGTTTTAGAGCGGCAGCGCGTTGTGAAAAGTTGCATTAGAACGACATCACGCTTAGCTGAAGGTGATGTTGCGCTAACGCAAATGGCCCTATCCGGACACCATATTTATGCCTTCAAACCAGGTATCGTCGCCGTGAATATTGTGCAAACACAAGGAATGGGGGGCGGAGTGGACCGAAAATCCTTAGCTAGCAAAGATGAACGAAAATGAGTGTCCACTTTAGACTAATAACTAATGCTTTTGATAGATTATACAACAACAACACTCACAATAAAAGCTGGAAAAAAACGATAGAAAAAGACATTCATTAAGAGCAATGCTCCTAACATTTATTGCAATTCAGACATTCTTCGCTCTGTGTTTCCTAACCATGCCAGAAGCTATAGATTTCCTTTTAGATGCTTTGAGATTGTTTCCAAGGCTGTCCATATCTTAAAGGGTACCTGTAGCCCAGCTGATTTGATACTTTATATATATTTATTCATCTAAATTTGATGCAAGACAACCGCATCGAATTGATATAATAATGTAAAGTAATTTCGATTTTACAGACAATAATAGTCAATTGTAAGAATAACCAAGGTGCTAAGAGCGATTGTTACTAGGGCTGGATGACCGTGACCATTGTAAAGCTATATTTATATCCTTTATGTGAAAAACTCTGTAATAATGAAAGTATAGGAAAAGGGTCCAATTTTAAACCTAAAATATTTGGAATTTTTCCTTTACAAAATAATAATTTATGGCGAAAGGTTTTTTAAAAGTTTAAAGCAGATCTGATGGTTAATTTCTTGAACATATAGCCTTCTTAATGAATAAATAAAATTTTCAATCTGTCTGTTGTGTTTGAAACAGCAATATTTATTTTACCCGAAGCTTTGGTTGGGGGTAATATCTTGCAAATTTATAAAAAGTGGGAAAGACTTATTACTTTACTTAATTACTTTGGTTAACTATTTACATCTATATTGTTTGAACCAATAAATACATATGCCGATCAGCAAAATACTTAGTATATTGAATGAGAATCAAGGTGGGTTTAAGTCAACCTTTTTATACAAATAATAATATTATATTAACTCTGCATTCTTTGATTGAAATGTAATGTTCATCTACATGTATGAATATTAAAGCTGCTTTTGACAAAGTATGGAAAGAAGGACTATAGCAGGAGCTTATACAAATTGTTATTACTTGAAAATGTTTTGATTTTATAGTTAGGATGTACTCTGAAAGTATATCGAGAAATGCTGTTAATACTTTTCTGCATATTTTCCATGCAGGATAGGGTATGACGAAGGGAAAATCTATCGCCATTTTTGTTTGCTTTATTTCTTGATGATGTTCATCTGCAGATTCATTTCTTTTTATAACAACTAACAGTATCATTTAAATTGAATATGAGCTTAATATCTTGTTAGGATTGTTAAGTATTTGTCATACTGGTGATACGAATTAACTCTATGAAACACCTGACAATCTACAGAATCAATTTAACAGTTTCTTGTTATATTTCAAAAACGCAAACGTTAAGTTAAAAATTACAACAAAAAATCAAAATTAGTTATTTTTACAAAGGGATAGGCATAGACAAAAAATAACGGTTTTGTTACAGTGTTTATAAGATTGGGATTGTAAAAATATATTTTTACTTCATCTGAGCTGATCCCTCGTTCGTCTGGCGTCCGTCTGCCCGTCTGTCTGTGTTTGTCTGTCTGTAAACGTTTTACATTTTCAAACACTCGGCCGATATCAACCAAACTTGGCACAAAGCATCATTGGGTAAAGGGGTTTTAAGTTTTCTTTTAATGCACAACCATGCTATCTTTCAAGGGGAAATAATTACAAATGATTAAAAATTTGTTGGTAAATTCAAACAATCTTCTTCTCAAAACAATTTGCCCAAAAAAGCTGAAACTTTGTGAAAGCATCCTCAGGTAAGGTAGTCTCAAGTTTCTTTAAATCATGATCCCCGGGCATAAGGTGAGGCCACAATGGGGAACGGGGTGTCGAATTTTTACATAGGAATAAATAGAGTAATCTTTACAAATCTTCTCAGAAACTAATCAGCCAGGAAAGCTTAAACTTGTACATGTGTGGAAGCATCCTCTGGTAGTTTAGATTCAATTTTGTTCAAATCATGATCCCCAGGAGTAAGATTTGGACATGATGGGAGGGGGTGGTGGTGTCTCAAAACCCTTTGGCAAGAACAGCCGAAACTTTTGTGAAAACATCATCAGGTAAGGCAGTTTCACGTTTTTTTAAATCATGATCCCCGGTCATACGGTGAGGCCACAATGGGGGAGAGGTCTAATTTTTACATAGGAAATATAGAGAAAAATCTTCGTAAATATGCTTCTCAGGTACCGATCGGGCAGGAGTGCTAAAACTTGTGTGAAAGCTTCCTCAGGTAGGCTAGATTCAATTAAGCGATAAATCATGATCCCCAGAGGGTTGGGTGGGGCCACAATAAGGGAGGGGTCAAATGTTTGCATAGTTATCTTTAGGAAAATCTTTAAAAATCTTCTTCTCAGAAAACGATTTGACAGAAAAGCTGAATCTTGTGTGGAAGAATCCTTAGGTAAGCTTGATTCAGTTTTGTTCAAATCATGATCCCCGGAGGTAGAATGGAGCCACAATAGAAGGATTTTTTTAACGTAGGAAAATTAAAAAAAGTTTTAAAAAGCATCTTTTCAAACACACTTTGTCTATAAATGCTGTAACTTTATTGAGTTCAGAAAGTGTATATTAAAATTTGTCAAAAG
Source organism: Magallana gigas (assembly GCF_902806645.1). Lineage (NCBI taxonomy): Eukaryota > Metazoa > Mollusca > Bivalvia > Ostreida > Ostreidae > Magallana > Magallana gigas. The sequence goes on along the minus strand of NC_047565.1, from coordinate 39,284,892 downwards.
TAATAATCCAAAGAGTATGGTGGGCCACTTAGAGGGTCCATATTACAAAAGAAAACATTTAAATTATTCTCAAAAACTCAAATGTTAATATATATGGTTTTACTCATGTGCATTTTGACACATTGTTGATTCTTTAAAATTGTTTAAACTCTGGCCTTTGGACATTTCCTTGGCCTCACAATGAATTCAAAGTTATATATATATATATATATAGATATATATAGATATATATATATATATATATATATATATATATATATATATATATATATATATATATATATATATATATATATATATATATATATAAACAAACACACAATTGTTTATGATCTTCTCAAAAACTGCAATTTTGATATGACTGAAAAATAATCCTGTAACTAAATACTTCAACTATAAACATAAGATTATGCAAGGGATTTATTTAAAACACAGAATCATTATATTACATTGCTCAGATATTTTGTATATCACTCTATAAAGCTGATTTTATTATGTCTATTATTGCTCAGGTGGGCGATGTGGTTTACGGTCCTCTTGATTATAATCTGATTCCTTTGTTAAAGACATAATAATGAAAGGGTTAAAGAAAAAAAAATGAAAGAGGTCTTAAGTGTGACAAAGGGTAAACAATTGCATTTTCTCTAGACGATGAATTACACTTTTCTGATATGATCGTAGTTCCTATATTGTTCTATGACAATAACACGTATAAAAGAAAGAGTACCTGTATATAAATGTAAACTGCCTTTTCATCTCAATGGGGCGTACTTGCAATTTTGGTCATAATCTATATTTTGCTTTTTGATGCTACATTGCTTCATTTAAGCATTTCTATTAGGCAAGTGTCAGTCGACAAAGTATAAGCGGGATACAGAGCTCATATTCTTTGTTTTATAAATAAATCTCGGTTCGTGAATTGTTTTTACATTTTGAATGTTGAAAAGATTTTTTTTAGATTCGGAACTAAAATGAGTGCGACAATTACTAAGAATTATAGTTTATGTTCAAAACAGATTAGCAGGTGGAATAATCAGATTTAAAAAAAATGTGAGTTCTGTGTTTTGCTTATAATTCTACGACTGACATTACAATTTGGTTTGACCATTAGAAATGCATTACTAAATCATTGCAAAAAAAAAAATAGAAAATAAAAATTGACCAAAATTGTGACCATGCCCCTTTCAGTCTTCTACTCCAAATTGTATAATATATGGCAAATAAAGGGGACTACTATGATATACATATGAAAACAAGAATTATTGTATGTTTGTCAAAATTCAAATAAAGACAGACAGTCAAAATATTATAATGCATAATTTATTTTATGCCAAATATTATATAAAGATTCTAAATGGCTAAAGAACCTGAAATTAAGGTAAAGATCTAGTAAGTGAGCCTAGAATGTCTGTTTGGTGATATAATCATTATTACGTCATAATTGATTTGAAGAATCGTTTTCCCGTACTTTACGGCTCTAAAGGAGAGAGACTGTAGGCATTCTAGATATATTTTATGGGTAAAAAATGGTCAAAACTTCGAAAAATATTTCCTAATTTCCTTAATATTTCATTGTAAATGAGTTTACAACATGATTTTTCACTGTGTTAACCAACTATTTTAGCCTCGGTATACTCTATCAAACAAAGGTATTGTTATGAAGCATCATGGAAAAAATTTAAATCTTAAATTTTATAAACCTGTAGGCACTTTTCATTTACTAGACCTTGACCTAAATTGAAATGGAAGTGGGTATATTAATATTTGGATGAAAAAACAAGTAGTGAATAGTACTTGCTTATTTAGTTCTTTTTAATAACAAGAGGCCCATGGGCCCACATCGCTCACCTGAGCAACAATGGGCGTTCAAAAGATATTGTGCCATATGGCCCTCGGTAGAATAACAAAACAAGAGGCCCAGGGGCCACATCGCTCACCTGAGCAACAAAAGCCTTAACTCTGATCAAATAAGCATTACAGTATCAAAATCAATATATCTTGAAAACTAAGTAAAGTATATCTTGCCAAAAAAAAAATCTGCCAAATCTTATCCACATTTTTTTGGGTAAATACCAAGATCCTTTTGTTCTTATACCTGTAAGAAGATTTTTCTCTATTCCTATATACCCCCCCCCCCCCCAGTTTGTGGTACCACTTTTCTCTAGGGAATCATGGTTTCATCTGCTTTTTGGACTGAAAACTTTCCCAGAATATTTTAAAAGATTTTCTCTATATATTCCTTTGTAAAAATTCACCCACCCCCCATTGTGGCCCTGCCCTATCCCCACGGACTATGATTTAGCAAACTTGAATTTACAATACCTGAGGATGCCTCTGCAAAAGCTTAAGCTTTTCTAGCCTAATAGTTTTTGAGAAGAAGATTTTAAAAGATTTTCTCTATACATTCCTATGAAAAAATACATTCCCCCATTGTGGCCCCACCCTACCCCTGGGGACCATGATTTAAACAAACTTGGATCTACACTACCTGAAGATGCTTCCATGCAAGTTACAGCTTTTCTGGCCAAATTTCAGCTCAGGTGAGCTAAAAAGAAGACAAGGCCCTTCATTAAAATATAATTTATTTCAGTTGAACTCGGTGAATTAGAATAAAATTATTTTCTTTTGTGGAAACGCCAATAAGAGATAGGGGCGGGGCTTAAGGTTTTGTAGGTAAGTCGTGTTCGATATGTATTCATTCTGGCGTTCAAACTTTGCACGGGAAAGTTTAAAGTGTATGGTTGTGGTAATCATTACTTGATAAGGTTCTTATTGAGTATACCGGTATTATGGTAATGTGCTTTTGAGCATATATGACAAGCTGCTTGTTAAATGAAAACTTCAGAAGTTTTCAGGTGTGGTTGATGTTGAATATTGAAGAATATTGATGTTGAATATTGCAGACTATGTGGGAGTGACTTTCTGTAATGCAAGAACGCAAATGCAAAAAATAAAGATTGTATTTTGTTTTTGGTGTTTATTGCTCTTGTTAAGTGCAAGCACAAAAGAACATACATAACGAACGGACACATAATCATGCATTTAGTTTTTCTCAAATTAATATGAAAGTAGAAAAGATTATTTGAAAATTTGGCAATTTTGCATATTTAATCTATGAGTCATAAATCATATTCACAATTAGATTTCTCTAATCATATATACTTCAAATCAAACAGGAGGCCCATGGGTCACATCGCTCGCCTGAGCGACAAAAGCCATAATAAAATGAGTTTTATAGAGTTAATATACAAAACATCTGGAAATGTAGTGGAATATATTCTTTAATTATTTAAAAGTTCATACTGTGGTTTCATTAATATTCAAGGGTATCAATTTTGGTGGATGAAGTGAAAATGACAGTTTCAAGGATATGTAAATTCGTGGCCAATGACCCCGTTAATACAAAATGTTAATAAAAACTGCATTTCAATGAACATTTAATTTCGTGGATCAACTTAAAATCGAAATCCACGAAAATTGGTATTCAACGAATATTGATGAAACCACAATGATTTTCCCCTTGATATTCTTTTTTTATAGTTATCATTAAGCTCCTTTTGTAACAAGGAGATTTTAAAGTCATATCACATATTGAGCATTGCAGTTCTCAAGAAGATGTTAAACAATTGTTATAAGATATAAACCTATATACATGTATTACCATGTAAAAATTGAACCCCCTTTTATAGCTCCACACTACCCCCGGGGATAATGATTGAAACAAACTGGAATCTACCAAACTTGAGGATGTTTCCAAACAAGTTTCAGCTTTCCTGCCAATTATTATTATCCATAATCTAAAATCAAGCCATGGATAAATGAGAACCAAATAAATTTTCTATTTGATCATTAAATGTTGATCAATGTGAGTAAAGAATAATTGGAAAGTTACATTTGATGAGAATATTATTTTTATAAACTACTGAATGAATATCGTTTGAACCCTGAGGTATTCATAATATATTGAATAACTAAGAAGATGTGGGGCATAAACATCTTGGGACAGACCTAAAATGGACTCCAAATTATGAAATTAAAGGAAAACAATAATTAGAAAACATTTTATTTCATTAACAAATAGATGTGAACACAAACATCAAATTATTCTGACAAATCAAATTAAAATTCAATTTTAATTTTGTACCAATAATATAAATTCTCCCAACAATATAAACAAAATTATAAATATCAAGTTAATAATGATCAATCATTAATTTAGTAAAACAGTTCTCATTAAATGCACTGAACACTGATGAGTAAGGTATTAGAATTTTTGAGGAATGCAAATATTTATACTTACTTTGGAATCATTTTTATTTGCGGGGGTCTATGGGTTTATGGGTAGGCAAAAATTTTCTGGCTCATGGAGACATAATTTCGTTGATAAACAATTGGGATGATTTTAATGAATATGAAACAAATGATTGTACGTGTAAATAGGTTCCTGGGGATATAAATTCATGGGCAAGCCAAGAACATTGGTCCCCCAAGAACAATGGTAATTACAAAGTAGTTAATTTGCTGTAAACTGGTTCATTTTGGTTTTGTATGCACTGGTATGAACACTTGAGATTTCTTGAGAAATAGTGGAGAAAATGCTCCATGGATGAATTTCAAAATATATACATTGCCCATATTATCATGAAGACCTATGATGTCATGAGCTATCAATCAAGTATGATGAATAATAATAAATATTTTTAAAATAAAATTAAAATGAGAAAAACAAAATAATTTGTTAACAATTGAGGGAATCAGGACAGACAGATTAAACATAGAGCTTCCTACAGTTTCACTGACAGGAGAAATCAAATAAATTATGCAAACAAATAAACTGATGCATACACGCATACAAAAAAAACAACCTAAAAAACAATCATAACAGTTGGCAGTAACTTCTTTCCTGGGACTTGTTAGCTCTGTATTAGTTCTGGATAGGTGTTTTACAGATGGGACACTTTCGTAACTTTTCTGCACAGGATTTACAGGTGAACTGGTGACCACATGGCTTTAACGCAGTGTACATCTCACAGCCGTCCAAGCAGATCTTACACTGGTGCTCAGATCCTGAAAGATTGACCAATTAATTTTTTAATTGGTAGATGGATATATTTATATGGATGAACTTGATGGGTAGATAGATGGATATAAAGAATGGGTGAATTTAATAAATGAATCCTGATGGATTGATGGATGGATGAATGGATCGATGGATACAATGTTAATGGATGGAATTGATGGATGATGGAGACTGATAATGGATTGACGGATGAATCTAGTTTATTGAAGGGATAAAGGGTTTGATTAAAGCTGCTTGGTCCGATTTTATATCAAATTTTATGCACGCTTTTAAACGATGGCTATGCTTAGTATATGTATAATAATAGACATTGCAGTAGTTTTCCCAGTCAATTAAGCCAAATTTCAATGAAGAAAAGTACGTACAAAATCTGCTAACAAAACAAACGACATTAAAAGGTACCGCGTTATTTCGCCTCATGTTAAATTTCAACCCTGACAAGACGGGTATGGTTGTATTACGAATTGACATCGCTTTAAATAAAGGTCGAAATGGTCAAACAAATGATCAGACAATTTACAAATAAACATGTGTACGTCTGTTTGCCAATATTTCTAAAGTCTGCTTTCTTTACAACCGATGCATAGCATGCGGGTTGAATAACCCCAATCATTCGGTGGACGAAACCATGCGGTTTCCTTTTCTAAACATTCCCATGATGCATTTTTGTTTGTTTTTTCGTTTGCCCAAAGAGAAATTATTTTTATTTACTTTGAATATTTCTAACTTTGAAAGGAGATTGCTTCTGCTGGTGTAAATAGGAGAAAGTCCATAACTTTGTAAGATAAATGATTTGTATGAACAAAATTTTGATACTGTAATTACGAAAAAATCGGACCAAGCACCTTTAAAAGACATACTGTAGATGATGATTATTGAATGAATGGATGGAATAGATGGAGGCTAGGATTTATTTTTTTAAATTGAATTAAAAAAAACCCAATTGTTGTAATTTCTTGATATGGTTTAACTAGATTACTAAAGAGGAAGTTGGTTTGATGAATGAATACTTAAAGTATTAAAGTGGAAGGATTAAAAATATTAAGGATTTATTTTTCTGAAAGTTTTGAAAATCTCTTTACTGGACAGCAGGTTAAATGCAGTCGTAAATCTAAATGAAATTCTTTCAAGATAGGGATGGGGAAAAAACCAATTTAGTTAAAAAATATATATAGAAATTTGTTTGATTTGATTTGATTGAGACACACACACGCATACTTTGAAATAAATGTGTAAATGGTTATGGGAAAAATGGACACTACAAACATTTAACAAAAACATGATTGGAAATGGTGTATTCATTACTTATCATGCTATGGATTATGGAATTAATACAAATGATATTTGATAGGATGACCTTTTGATATTAAAATCTACAGGTGTCATCCAATTACCAATGTCTTTTTCTGTATATCAAAGTATTACATAATAAGAAAATACTTGAAAAGTTAATTTATCATGTCCAATCAACCATTAAATAAAAAACAAATTGTTTGTAGACTTTTTATTATTACAGAGCTTTTAATTTGCATATTCAAGATTTTTAGAGTCAAATATCTACCTCTGTCAGTAACCAATCAAATATTTTCAAACTGATTGATATCTTTCCAATTAAGTAATTTGTTAACTTATTAACCAAGAAATCCCTAGAATAGAAAGATATACAAAACTAAACTTCACACAAACCTTCTGATGATCCTGGTTTCTCACTGTCACTGAGTTTCTTGGTTAGGGCACCGCCTGCCGTTCCTGCTGCAGTACCAATCAGAAGGTTTGTAGCAGTGGATATCCCAGCCATCCCTGCTGATTGTAAAGCACTGAATAACCCCCCAGCAGCCACACCACCGCCATTAGCAATGGCTGCCCAAGACATCCACTGTGCGGCAATTGATCCCACCCCAATACCACCAGTGGTAAAACCTGCCACAGATAAGACAAGAGGTGCCGCTGCTACCGCAAGGCCACCAGCCACCACACCCCCACCAATCACCTTGGTGTAATGCCATAAATTGCCTACAACAAATTTTTTTTAAAAATTGGAAAATTTCATATCAAGCAAATATACCAAGAACTGCATATTTCTCCACAACACCCCCCCTCCCCCCAAAAAAACTCCAATTCTGTTTCCAGCAGAGATCTAAAATAGAATAAACAACAATGCTCATGCACCTACCGTTACTCTCTTCCTGGACTTGTTTCATCATCTCCACCATCTTTTCATACTTCTTATCAAGTTCCGCTTTATTATCTGTTAAAATAATAAATTAAATGGAGTTTTGATATTTTCGATTAAGCATAACTTTCACAAAAACCACAATTCAAAAAGGAATTTTATACCAATAGTGCCAGAAAATAAACACTGCGTTGGTCTCAGGCCCAAAAAAATTAACAAATAATGAGGCAGGTATTTTGTTTTTATTGCAAGATTTGCATAGGGTAAAACCTCAATTTTCCTATTTAATTTAGAATTGAACATGAGCCTTTCCCTTTTCAATAGAATTAATAAATGCAACTATTGCAGCATTTGACATAATGTGGCAGTACCTAAACAAGAGGCCCATGGGCCACATCGCTCACCTGAGGAACATTAGGTATGATAAAGTCAGCTTAATGGAGTCATAATACAAACAATCTGGACAATGTACAATAATACATGTAGATCCTGTATAAATAAAATCCATTTTTCCCCCTAGGAACTCGGATAGCCGATTGCTGCCAATACTTACAAGAGCAGACTTTAATCACCGCTCCTGCACATATATAGGGACTCAACGTTACGCAAGCAGGGATGACCGCACACCTACGCAACTCAACAGGTACCAACGTTAACGCAAGCAGGGATGACCGCACACTTGCGCCAACAGCTCAACCTAACGCAAGCAGGGAGTGCCGCACACTTGCGCTAGAAAGGGCAGAACACCAGCAGGGATGACCACACACTAGTGCTCCACCGCAACCACCACCAATACAAGCAGGTATGCCTGCACACTTGTATTAATGCGATACAGGGCAGGGATGACCACACACTCTGTATCGTAGGTTAGAAAACACGAAGATTACAATGTATATAGAGCAGTTCAAATTTAACCCCAAAAACAGTCGCTCGTTGTAATGCAATAGACACTGTCCCTATATATGTGCCGGCCTAAAATAATTCATAGTATCTAAAAATTGGAAATCAAAAATAAACAAACTTATCCGGCCTAACCCAAAACTACTTATGCAGAACAACTTATATACATTGAATATTTATTATTGTATAAAAATAATCGTCACAATAATTTGTTAACAGTGGATGCATTAATTAAAATAATCAAAAATCAATAAATCAAGGGCAATAACTCAATACAGTAATACAAAAAGATTCTAATGAAAAAATAGCTGCCTGCTTCAATTTTATAAGTCATATCACATGTTGGGAATGCAGTTCTCAAAAAGATCCTTTACAATTGTTTATATATGGGATATTTAGCTACATCAAACTCTGAACCTTTTTGTGAGGCCGAAGAATTGTCCTGGAGCCAAAGTCTTAACAATTATAAAAGAATCATCTTGCTGATTAGTTTCTGAGAAGAAGATTTTTAAAGATTTACTCTATATTTTCTTATGTAAAACTTCGACCCCCCATTGTGGCCCCACCCTATACCCAGGGGTCATGATTTTCACAACTTTGAATCTACACTACCTGAGGATGCTTCCATACAAGTGTCAGCTTTCCTGGCTGATTAGTTTCTGAGAAGAAGATTTTTAAAGATTTACTCTATATATTCCTATGTAAAACTTCGACCCCCCATTGTGGCCCCTCCCTACCCCCAGGGATCATGATTTTCACAACTTTGAATCTACACTACCTGAGGATGCTTCCACACAAGTTTCAGCATTCCTGGCTGATTAGTTTCTGAGAAGAAATTTTTTTAAAGATTAACTCTATATTTTCCTATGTAAAACTTCGACCCCCCATTGTGGCCCCATCCTATCCCCAGGGGTCATGATTTTCACAACTTTGAATCTACACTACCTGAGGATGCTTCCATACAAGTTTCAGCTTTCCTGGCTGATTAGTTTCTGAGAAGAAGATTTTTAAAGATTTACTCTATATATTCCTATGTAAAACTTCGACCCCCCATTGTGGCCCCACCCTACCCCCGGGGGTCATGAATTTCACAACTTTGAATCTACACTACCTGAGGATGCTTCCACACAGGCTTCAGCTTTCCTGGCTTTCTGGTTCTTGAGAAGAAGATTTTTGAAAATTTCTCGAAATTTTTCATTAATTTCTAATTATCTCCCCTTGAAAACGGGTGTGGCCCTTAATTTTCACAACTTTGAATCCCCTTTGCCTAAGGATGATTTGTGCCAAGTTTGGTTGAAATTGGCCAAGTAGTTCTTGAGAAGATGTTGAAAATGTGAAAAGTTTACGGACGGACGGACGGACGGACAGACGGACAGACAGACGACAGACAAAAAGTGATCAGAATAGCTCACTTGAGCTTTCAGCTCAGGTGAGCTAAAAAATAAATATTGTAAAGTATTCGAATTTTACACTTATTGTTGCATACCTTCATGAAATACTGTTTTTACACAGAATAAGAAAATCCTACGCAAGATATAGAACTATATATTTGGTAGGGGTACACTGTTATATAACTTCTAATTCCCTGTATTTTCGTTCTGCCCCACCCCCCCTCACTTAATAAAGCGATAAAAATATATGAGAGCATATAGGTACATTTTCTTCCTCAACTACTTACTAGTTATTGTATTTTTATTTAAATAAATAGTTATTGTACTTTATAAAAAAAATCTTACATGTATATATGTGACGAAGAAAATTGCACCTCAATGCGCTCAATTTCTCAAATTAAAAATATTCAACAATTTAATTTGTCTTCTCCATTATAATTAAATGACTGTTGTTTACCTCGCGAAAACTCGTGACTTTTATAACTTTACTCACACTTGATTGATAAATACACTGGAATGAAAAATGTTGTCACGTGACATGTTAAAGAGCTATAAAAATCAATGTTACCGTATTGATAGGTACATCACTCTAATTTACTATGGCCCACCCATTATTTTCATTTTTATTCAAAAATAACAAATGGCTACAAAGCAGGATACTTTTCCGCTGTAATATTTTCTTAGGAATAGCGATAATTCTTTTATCCCCGCAACAGAAATGTGTCAGAACTATGGAAACTGTTTTAATGATGTCGTTTTTATTTACTCACATTTCACATTATTCATTGTATAAAGAGGGGGCCCCAGACGGTAGTTATATACAGCATATCTTTCTTTAATTTTTTGTGTACAAGTATTTAACATACTCTAATTCATATAGAATTTCTAATGATCAACCAAAATTTCAGCGTCAATCGTAGAATTATAAGCAAGATGAGCTCAAAAGTTTGCTAGGTTTAAGTCATATTTTGATTACCTACATAATTACATTAATTACATTCAGCTTAAGATTTTTAACTTGGTATTTCCTATTCGGCATTTAAAATGGAAAAAAATGAATGGCATCAGATCTGTGTACAAACATAAAACTGTGAGCAAATCTCTTTATCTTGCTTATAATTGGAAGCTTAGCACTCAAATATGGTAAGTAAATAGAAATTGTAAACAATTAAACACAAGAAACATGCACTAGAACAAATAAAGAACACAATTTATTTTTCAAAATGAATCATATACATGCATATACCTACATATTTCCGTCAGCGATATTAAACTTTTTTTAAACTGAATAAACTCGAGAAAATGCTGAGCATCTCAACAAAACATATTGCATTATTCTACCATTACGCAATAGATGTTACCGAATTACTGATTGCCTGAATGAATTGCATTTTAGTTCTTTCTTAATACATCAGATATTGCTTAATTTGCGCAGGTAAACAGTAAACTTTTTGATTTACCGAAGTCTCTGTTTGATTTGATACGTAAAAATCAGGAAATACAAGCGACAGTTTCCAGGTTAACGCAAAGCATAAATGAAAACGAAACGAAAATCACAACAAGCTAACACCACCGTCATATGTGAAAACTGTCAACGCATTGAAGTATTTAGCCTCAATTTACTTCACAAAATCGGCACCAATGTATTTTGCATTTTTCAAAGATTCCCTTCGTACACAAACTGTTGCACAACAAACAAATTCATCATTGTCAGATCGACCCGTTTATCATATAGTGTCATGGCTGCTTTAAACAAAGAACCTCGTTTTAGAATTATGGAATACGAGTCTTGGTAAAATGGGTAAGCAAATCCGGGCTGGCGTGGCAAAATAAAAGCCGGGGCAGATCGACAATCGTCAATTCCAATTACGCATTATTTTGCAGCAATATTTACAGCGAATACAAATATACTGGTCAGTAAATATCTTGAAATTTTAATGAGATTGGCAGATTAATAAACTGTCAATCTTTTGTTTTGCCCTTGCCCGGTCATGCCTACCCATTTTACCAAAACTCATGGATGCTATAAATTGCTTGAAACACGCCTTTTCTTTCTTATTATTTTCGTAATAACTCAGATTTGAAACAGAATTCGCCGATAATTTTTGCAATTGATATTTTCCTTCCCATAAGGATTATTTATGCAAAATTACGTTGAATTTGACTCAGTAGTTCTTGAGAAGAAGATTTTTTAAAATGCACCCCCCTTTTTCTACAGTTTCGAGGTTTTCTCCGCTTTCAGTAAAGATCACAGTCTTTCATTTCTGCAATTTATAATCACCTTTCAATATGGATGCTTTGTGCCGAATTTGGTTGAAAATTGGAATAGTGGTTTTAGAGAAGAAGTTCAAAATGTGAAAAGTTTACAGACGGACAGACAGACAGACACGCGGACGGGTAGACGGACAGACGGACGGACAGACGGACGACGGACAAAATGTGATCAGAATAGCTCACTTGAGCTTTCAGCTCAGGTGAGCTAAAAACGTAACAGATCAGTTTCGTCGAAATTTGGAATCAATCTGCACTAATTCTTCAAAAGGCGTGATATGTAACCTTGTCTCTATTTTAAACTATAAATGGCAATCCAAAGTTCATTGTAATATAAGTAGTTTTGAAATTCAAATCATAAATTATTGATTAACGCATGTACCTTAAATAGTATATCTAAACTTCTTGAAGATCGAAATTTATCTCGTATTTCAAACCAGAATAGATATCTTCTGCTGTGAAGATCAATTCGGTGATTCCAAAAACTAGTTTCTCTTCGACTAATGTGTTACTGTTTTGATTGCTTTGAGAAAATGGGACCTGCAGTGTGCCAAGCAATTTACAGTCTGGTTCATCCACAAAGATAGGGTTCTTTTTTTCTGATATAAACAACCCACACTCTAAAACATTATCTCTGTTACAAGAAACTCGAAAAATTTGGGATTTTGTAAATCCCGTCATGATCTTATCGCCCTTAGTAACAATCTTTAAAAAGACATCTCGACATCTTGATAACTTTTCATATTGGACTCTTTTTTCTTCTGGATGAATATCTTCGTTGAATTCGGGCCATGTCTGAAACCCATATGTATATTTTGCTGACCTACGCGAGACAGCATCAGGGATATGGCCAAAATAAACAGCACCCTCCAAAACAGCAGTGCTGCCCCCTTCAGGTACAATGATATAATAGTTACTAAAATTTTTCCTGACTGCATCCTGAACCAGTGGACATTCAGAAAAACAGCCAACCATAACAATAATTTTGACATCATTTGCCCGAGATTCCTGGAAAATTTCATCCATATGTTTCACTATTCCATCTATAGTTTTCTTAAAGAAACCCCTGAAAAAGTCATTGTTCAACAGAAGTTTTCCAGAGTTAAAAGACACATTATTTTTATATGCATCATTTTTTTCAACGACTTCCTTGAAATTCTTGACGCCGTGAGACTTGGTGCAAATTTTCACAAGTGAAAATGGTATTGTTAATCGAGTAGTTCCTCTCTTGTCTGGTCTGACTGTTTGTATTAATTCTTCTAAGACTCTTGTGAATTCTAGATAATCTTCCATATATTCTGTTTTGAATCCCTCCCATATCTTTTCTTTCACCAATTCTGATAAAAACCTTTGGATCTGGTCATCGACAGATGTTGCTGCCCATGGACCTATCCTGGTAGGAAAAACTTCGTCTAAAGTGTTATCTTCACATTTTTGATGCACTGTTATGTTTGCTCTAGAACCTAAGTTAAGATATTAAATATTTGAAATATATTTAGACGCGTACTCTCAGTTTTGCAGGTTAACAGATCAGCATGGTACAGATGATGGTATACAAATTGAATTTTTTTTTAAAGTAAATTATAATTTATTTATATCATTTAGTAATATAGTCATATTCGTTGAATACCCATTCCCAAAGATGTGATCGACGAAATGAAATGTTTATTGTAGTACAATATTTAATAGCATACTGTATGGATCCCCAAGGATTTTAAATAACCAAGGGTCAATGAGTTTTACAATTTGACAGCTTTACGAACCATGCACTTGGTTTTCATCAAATTTTCAATCTTATTATGATAGTTTACTAATGTCAGAAAAAGAACAGCGATATTTTCAAAATCATGATCGTTTAAAAAAAATCTTAATGAAGCCCCCCTCCCAAAATAAATAAATAAATAAATAATAATTTGATGTGGAATTTTGGTAAAAATTGGCCAAGTAGTTCTCATAAGAATAAAAAAAAGTTTACAAATAGAGAAAAAGACAGACGGATGGACTTTGCAGGTGAACTTATGAAAACGTCAAACCATTTCATGAACAATACTTACTTCCAAGATGTACCAGCATGTATTTTGTGCCGGGCTTTACCACACCCAGCACTGGAGATGATGCGTCGTCTTTGGCAAACTTCAAATACTGGCAGTAAATAGACGCTGCTTCTGACTCCAGAACTATTGTTAAATATTCCCTTTTTATTCCTGCCTATGAAAAATACTGCAAATAAGAACTACATTTTTTACTACAAGCAGTACAAATGTATAAGTCCGAGAGCGTAAAAGTGCAGGGGTTTTCATTGCCTTCTCCTTCGGCCCTGCAAAAGTTTTAATTGTCATTCAAATTAAGACCACGTGGTTTATTTGACCGTTTCAGTTTCACGGTAAAAATCGTGCATCGTGTTTATATTCTATTTCCTAAAATCTGGGTACTTTTAGCCAAATACAAAATCTACACGTTTATTGATTTTAAACTTTATTTTTATTTTCATTTTTTATTGGTGAATAAAATGAGTTCTTTAGACGATTGCGACATTAGAAAATATAGTTTATATCTGCTCTTGCACCAATAAATATGCCTAGTATATACATGTAGCAAACCCTCCCGCCGAACTTCTAACTATATACCCATTTTATTTATTCATTAATTTCCGGGGTTATTTTTGGATAATAATCAATTTAGCATATTTTTAGTCAAATTTCGAGCATTAAATTTTAATTTTTCGGAAACGCCTATATACAAGGGTTGATCTTAAAATATTGTCACTCTATACACCACGTTTCACACTTGCGCTGCATTGTATAAAAATGATGCTTCAAAACTTTCCTTCTCAAAATTCTAATTTGAAGTAAAACTTTGATTAAATTTCGTTGAACACTTAACAAAATATTGATGTTTATAGTATGATATATATGACATCACCGCGTAATGAATTTACGTCTTTATTTAGGTTTGTATTTATGTATAAATTGTATGCTTCAAAATTTGGAAAAGACCCAAACAATAGAATATTTTGAAACAGATATATATTATAGACTTTTTTAAAAACTGTTTTAAAGAAATACGAAACGTTACAGTCAATTTCGGATATCTACACAATGCCTTTTGTCTCTAGATCAAGAATTTAAAAGTATGGACATGCGAATAGTGATAGGAGGCATTTTTTGCTTCGATTGATTCATCACAGGGGCATCATATCCGCTCTACACTTTATAAATAATACATGTGTATTATTTATATATATGTCATAGAGTGTAGAGCAGATACGATGCCCCGGTGGATACATCTACATGTAGAGATAACTAGAAAATGAACTGGAATTTCATTTCTGCAATTTACTATCACCTTTCCAAAGGGATGCGTTGTGCCAAATCTGGTTGAAATTGGCCGAGTGGTTTTAGAGAAAACGTTTAAGATGTGATCAGTTTACATACGGACGGACAGACAGACAGACAGACAGACGGACGACGGACAAACTGTGATCAGAAAAGCTCACTTGAGCTCTCAGCACAGGTGAGCTAAAATGAAAAAAAAATGTAAAAGAGAGCATCGTCGCCAATATTTACAGAGTACTAAATTACGAAATTCTACCAGAACGCCTAAAGATCTAGAAATGGCGTCGGTAGCGTGCGGCGACTATCTTTGCTTCACGCTCTACAAAATATATTTTCTTCAGAAATATTTATCACAATGCATTAAAACTTTCAGAACTGAATTGAATTAGGTAGATAAGGGATTTTTCATGATTTTATCGCATATTTGACATTACTTTTGGATCAACCCTCGTATACGTTTGTTTAGATATTTAAGCACAAACGATAGTATATTCACAGAACTATACAAAACACAGAACACGTTTGTATTTCGTGCGAAAAAAAAGACTAGCAAAAAAAAATTACGGTTTCATTCATTTAATTCTAAACGTTTTAGATAAAAATTAAGCAAATTTCAAAACTATCAGTGATTTTAAGGTTTGTTTAAATTTTTCCGGCGAGCATAATATTAGGCAACAATGGACTTGGAAATTGTTGAATTCCTACAAAATATGAACCATTTCATCATCATAAATTCCTGAAAATAAACATTTGACTGACGATTACATTTGTATGTGCGATAATAAAAAAGCATTATTGAACATACACGTTATTTCAAATTAGTAAGAAATGAAAGCAAACTGTATAACAAATTTTAATTCCTTAACAACTTACTGAGTAACCAAATGAATGTAAAAATCACTGCGCAATTTTCTATCCAGAGATCTCAACAGGTTAGGTTTGTCCATAACGTCCAAATACCTAGACATGCTCAAATCTAACGATGTCATAAGGCTTTATAGAAGGCCAGTAGAACATTTGTATTGGCGTGTTTGCAAATTAGTAAATGTATTATTTTGAAATCGTTAATGCAAATTATTTCATGTATGTTTTGTTTTCTCAATCATTCTAAATATTAGATATTCATCCATTGGTAATGCAAGCAAAGGTATTTTGGCAAGTCAAAGTGGGAGTCCCAAAGATGGTTGTTCTTTATCTTCAGTGACAAACGATGTCGTACTTGGAAGTTCATTGATCATTCAGAAATTTTTTAAGCATGCGCATATGAGGTAACGAGGTAACATAACTACATTTCATTTGATACGATCATTTCTTTGTCAACAAAACCAAGAACAAAACTCCTTTTTAAAAAAAAACACCCATATTTAAAGATTCCTTGATCTGCGCCAGACATAGTAATAGCATTGAATAGTGAAACAGACAATACTATTTAATAAAAAATGTTCATTGAAAACGGCATGAAATACTAAGTTTTTACACAAAACAGACACCCATTTTTTTTTAAAGAGCATCATATTGCACATCTTCGCTAGCCAAGGGTTTCCGGTCCACTTTGCTCCACTTGGCGGATTTCATTACGAAAACTCGGTGATGTGGTGGCGCTATCTAGCGAGCAACTTGAGTTGTACCCCTTGCATATTTAGATTTTAATCGAATTAAACAACGGGTTATATACACACTACAGCATTAATACAACTTGAAAACATGTTGACTACCGAATATCGGAACATAAATAACGATGCTATTAAATACGAATTACGTTATAAACTAGGGAGAGCACGAAATGTTTTATTCATAGTGTTTTGTAAGGACCTGT
The DNA here is from genome assembly GCF_902806645.1 of Magallana gigas. Lineage (NCBI taxonomy): Eukaryota > Metazoa > Mollusca > Bivalvia > Ostreida > Ostreidae > Magallana > Magallana gigas. Next base: position 39,267,926 of record NC_047565.1, on the reverse strand, counting down.
ACCGGGAGTGAAGAAGAGAGATATGAATTAAGCTTTCATGCCATAAAACCAGGTATCGTTGTCGTGAACATTGCGAACCAAAGAAATTAAATAAAACAGAGGTCATTGAACCTCTAAAAGCAATAACCATAGGCAAGAACGTATATACTAACGGGATAGGCAACTTCTACATTTGCCCTGTTTACTTCCCATGCTATCACGCAAGCCTTGACAAGTTTGTAGAACATTGTATAGTCCAAGTAAAATATATAGTTTTTTAAAGCGAACTGGTTAGACCATCGTTGGGGAGGCAATGTACTCGAGAACTTGAGCCTCAACTTGTTAAAAGCACTGATTGTTTTACCAAAGATCACACATGTGTTTTCTTTTAAAGTTTATATTTACACGCACTGCGATTAGATCAGCAACTCGCAGCTGCAGCCAATCATAAAACGGAGCTTGTCACCGAGTTTTCGTAATGAAATCCGCCAAGGGTTTATGGGGAGCAAACTGGACCGAAAGCCCTTGGCTAGCGAAGACGGATATTGCACTGTTACAACGCACTTTGAACAATTAAGCACTTTGAACATTTTTTCAAAGGGTGTTTATTTTGGGATCAAGTCAACAAGAAATTTCCGAAATTGAAAATTCTAACCATAAAGCAATGGATATGAACAGAAAACGTGAATTAGAAAATCAGCTAAACAATCTATATGAAAAAAAAGCACAAGGGGTACAAATTCGTTCGAGAGCAAAATGGGTTAGTGATGGTGAAAAAAATACAAAATATTTTCTTAGTTTAGAAAAGAAGCACCAAACACAAAATGTTATCCACGAAGTTTTAAGTGAAAATAGTCTTCTCACCGAAGATGACGATATTCTAGGTGCAATGTGTGACTACTATGAAAACCTGTATAGTTCAAAACTAATATCAAACGAAGACATCGACTTATATTTAAAAAATTGTAAAGTAAATACACTATCTGAAACTGATAAAAACATGTGTGATACATTTCCGTCAATGAATGAGTGTAAAGAAACCGTTATGAATTTAAAATCAAATAAATCCCCGGGCCTCGATGGTATACCCAATGAATTTTATCAATGTTTCTGGCACCAACTATCCTCCTTATTTTATAACATGTTAAAAGAAATCTTTTTGAACGGAAAAATGACATTTTCTCAAAGACTTGCAGTTATCTCCCTTATACATAAAAAAGGAAGAAAAAATGATTTAAAAAATTACCGGCCGATTAGTCTTACTAATACAGATTACAAAATCATAGCATTTATTTTTGCACGTAGATTACAAACCTTTATTTCAAAGCAAATTGGTAATGAGCAAACAGCTTATATAAAAGGCCGATATATAGGTATTAATGCCCGTTTCATTTTAGATATTTTTGAATATTGTGAAAATTTTAACAAAGAGGGGATCTTGCTATTTTTAGACTTTGAAAAAGCTTTTGATTCAGTAGAATGGAATTTTTTATTTAAAACACTAGAAAAATTCGACTTCGGGGAAAACTTTCTAAATTGGATAAAAATTTTATATCAAAGCCCAATATTCAGATTAAAGAATAACGGATGGATTTCAAAAACATGCGAGATGAAAAGGGGAATAAGACAAGGCTGTCCAATATCAGCCATTCTATATCTTTTTGTTGCCGAAATTTTATCTGAAAAAATAAAGAATAATGAAAATATACAAGGCTTTAAAGTTAACTTTATGGAAAAAGAAGTAAAAAATATACAACATGCCGACGACATGACATTAACTCTACAGAATATTGAATCACTTAAGCATGCTTTAGAAACAATAAACAAGTTCTGTATTCATGCGGGATCTAAGGTTAACATTAGTAAAACTGAATGTATTGTGCTTGGTCCTTTTAAAAACATGTTTACAGAAATCGATGGTATATCAGTCACGAACAAAGCAGTAAAATGTTTAGGTATTCATGTAGGTCATGATAAAATTGAATGTTATAATAAAAATTGGATGAAAATTTATCATGATAAAGACACTTTATTCGAATCTTGGAAAAGAAGAAAATTAACATTATTTGGGAAATGCACCGTAATAAACTCTTTAGCATTATCAAAACTCATATATGTTGCAAGTATTTTGGAAATTCCCGATGAAGACTATATCAAAAGTATTAATAAGTTGATATATAATTTCATTTGGAATAAAACTGATAGGATCAAAAGAAATACGTTAATTGGTCACGTAAAAGAAGGCGGACTAGGTATTACTGACGTCGAATCAAAGATTAATGCATTAAAAGCCGCATGGGTCCCCAGATTAAAAGAAACAAAACATTGTATTAAAAGTTATGTAAATAGTTATTGCACTCCAATCAACATAGACATAAACTATTTAATTAATACAACTGAAAATAAAATTGAAAATTATGAAATATTAAAAACTATGCCGCTATTTTATAAACAAGCTTTTGCATGTTTTAACACATGCAAAGACTTACAAAACAAACCAAGCCCTGAAACATTTTTGAAGCAACCGATATGGTCAAATCTGATGTTTTTATACAAAGGGAAAACAATATTTTTCAAAACTTGGCTTAAAAGTAATATTTTGTTTGTTAAAGACTTATACTCTGAGGCGGGAACTTTAAAATCGCCCGAGGAAATAGCAGACATATTGATAAACAAAAATAACTGGTTGTGCGAATATAAGATAATTAAAACAATATTCAAGAATTATGAAAACAAATTGGATCTTAGAGTTTGCCAGTATATGATCAATCAAGTACAATTATATACCCCTTCGTACAATCAATACTCAACTAAAGATTTCTATAATCATTTCATAAAGAAGAAATTTCAAAAACCAACCATGCAATCAAAATACAATAAAGAATTTGATATTCTCAAAAGCGATTGGGAAAATATCTATATGAATAAAATCGTTTTGTTACAAGACAAAAAAATTTCGGAATTTAATTATAAATTGTTAAATAATTTACTTTCAAATAATTATTTTGTGAGTAAGATAAATACAAATTGTGATTATATGTGTAAAATATGTACAGAAAAAATTCACACCACCTTATTTTTGAGTGTGTGAATGTACAACATACATGGAAGTTAGTGAGCAATATTTTTGGTTTTGATGTTAAATGGAAACACATAGTTATTGGTTTTTACTCTGTAAGAAATGAAACCACTGCCATGTATAATTTACTTCTATCTTTTGTTGCATTAAAAATTTACAAATATAAGATGTTTTGTAGACTAGAAAATATTGTAGAAACATCAGAAGGAATCGTATGTAATTTGAAATTATGAATTCAGAAATACTTAGAAATTCTACATTGTATCGGAAATACTAGATATTATTCATTCTTCAAAACGCTCTTGTATAAATTGTAGATAATTTTATGTTTCCATGGGTGACCTGGCCCATGGTTTTTCACATAAATAGGGAGGTAAAAAGAGACTGTGGTGACGATGGATCTACCTCCCTACAAAACGCTTTTCTTATTACAACCCATCAACTTCAATATTTCTGTACACTTCTCTTTATTCAGATCAATCAATAATAATATTATCTTTGTAAAAAAAATAACAGTGATTTGTATAAAATATAATTGTAACTTTATATATATATACATATGGTACTTAGTCAGATATAATAGCTGTTATTACTACTACTTTTGCTCTTATTACATGTATTATTATTATTATTATTATTATTATTATTATTATTATTATTATTGTCACTAATATATTAATTATTATATATCTGTTACTACAAATACATTTGAATATTGTAACATGTACTTTTGTAAATAAATAATAATTAAAAAAAAAAAAAAAAGTCAACGAACTCTGAATTTTTTTTTTCAAAGTGCGTTGATATTGTCGATATTAACGCACTTTGAAAAAAAATGTTCATTGTTTAGTGAAAATAGTTGATAGTTTTATATACAATAAACGATTGTTTTAACCTTGTTTAGCTTAATATGATATATTGCATTCTCAGCTAACTTAATAAACAGTTTCTAGATGAGAATTTTTTTCTTTTCTCATCAGGCAATATCGACAATTTACACAGAAAGAACAATTCGGGAGGTTTGAATAATATAAATATGACATTAAATTCATTGCTTAGCAACTGCATTTTCCTTTTTTTTTTTTACATGTATATGCAGCAAATTTACCTCTTATCTGGTATATTGGGCTATGCCCAAAGGAATATGATTCATATCAGGCTTGGGGCGAATTACATTGTAAAGTAATGCATTACATTACCATTACTTCATGAATTTGGGCATTAAATTACCATTACCATTACTTGATTTTCTTGAAGTAATGCATTACATTACCATTACATGAGTAAAGTAATGCATTACCATTACCATTACTTTTTTTTAAAAGTAAAGCTAATAAAGAGTTTTTGCAAATGTTTCAAATATACAACACTCTTTAACATATCTACAGCTTCATGCTCAGTATCAGGTTCAAATTCAATGAATAAACAAGAGTCATTCTTTATTTGCTCAATATATAATCATATTGTGGCAATATGAACAACATATTACATAAGTAAAATGATATTTATAGACATTTGGCATGATACAATATCAGATATGAAATAGAGACACAGGATAACATGTGGAACAAAAAACAATTTATGAAATAATGTTGCGGTTTTTAAAAGCTAAATATAGATATATCCCCAGATTACACAAATCTTTATAATTTTGGACACTTAATTTTATTAATTTATAAACAGATGATTTTTCCCAGTTATATTTCTTAATATATTTTAATCGTATTTCTCTTTACGGAGGACACTTTAAGACAAAAGATTGCTGTTGCACTTATGATCGAAGTTTCAAAGGGTTCATCTTTTAAATGCATCCATCTTCCGGGCTATACTAAATAAATGTTTTTCAGGAGCAGTCAAAGCTTGGGCTGGAAAATACTGTTTGATGATCTTTATCTTAGGATATATTAAGTGCAATAATAGATTAAATACATAAATCTTGTATTTTCTATCAGTCCAAACTAATGTACGGTGTAATTAATATACAAGAGAGAGAGAGACAGAGACAGAGACAGAGAAAGAGAGAGAAAATAAGTAAGATTATTTTCAAATGGGTTATAATATTGGAAGTGATATTGATTTTCATCATGGATGGACAGTGCATTCATTTTGCTTTTAAAGGTGCATGTCTGTCTCCTATTCTATTGTGGCATAGCGAAGGGAAGGGGATTGGGGTGTTTAGCACTTCTTATAACAATAGATTGTTTTGATACTTAGATTATCCTGGGGGCATAGTGTGTTGTTGACACATTTCTTATTGAAGTGCAAACTAATTGGAGTAAATTGTTTAAATGATTAAAAACTCTTAATAACAACACTCTTAAAAATGTTATGAAATTGTGCTGTTATCTTTAGTAATATAAACAATTCAAAAATGAATTTTAAAAAACCTTTTTTAATAAAACATGTACAATTAAAACATTTTTTTCTTAATTAGAATTATTTTTTTCTTCTTTAAAAATAAATTTCATCAAATTCAATTTCAACTATTCATTTATTCATCACATTTTTTAAAGTGAACATGCATAAATATGCAGAGTAATGCAAAGTAATGCCATGTAATGCCAGCATTACACTAGATTTTGGAAACTAATGCATTACATTAGCATTACTTGTAATGCTAATTTTGAGGCATTACACATTACTAGCATTACTTTGAAAACATGTAATGCATTGCAATGCATAACCATTACATTTAGCATTACCCCAAGCCTGATTCATATATATGAAAAATATATGGAGATCAATATGTCTAATATATTTCAACTGACTGATTGCAAATATGACGTGAAAAAGGATACCTTAGTTCTGTTTATCAAAATCAATATGATCTTTTAGAGGATTAACCCACATCCTAATGCTTTTTTAAGTTTATAATAATAAAACTTTCGTTAATGTTAATATTCTTTTATTGGAGTGATTTATTTGATTAGAATACGAAAAGAGGGTTACTGTTGAAACACATAGATTCTTTAACATACCAATGGAGAAATTATTATTCGGCAAGCTCGTTTTTTTTTCAATAACACTGCATGCACTTATACAAAGCATATTTCTCTTTACTATCTTAGACGATTACACAAAGTTGCTGAATATCATATGTTTTGGAAGGAAAAATGAGGGGTAGGGGACCTGCTTCTTGTAATTAATTGAATGATGCACTGGTATTTGACCTGTATCTTTGGTTAACCCCCACCCCATCCCCGTTCTTAATACGGTAAATTAGATTCACGAGTGTTAACAAATCATCATATTATCAACAAATTACTAATTCAGTTCCAGAATTTGTTATATAAAATTTTTTTTTAAAGTGTGTTAAGAGTGTCGATACCAAAAAATGTTGATGTACCGTCATAACGCACTTTGAAACAATTTTTCAAAGTGGGTTAACTTGGTCCAAAATTTAACGCACTTTAAAAATATTTTTGAAAGTGTGTATTTTTTCAAAGTGCGTTGCCACATTGCTCACCAAAAGCATTAAATATGGCTATGATTTTATCAAGCAACTCAATGCTTATATTTTTTACCACGTGTGGACTGGTTGAACACGGGGGATAACTCTGTTCTAAATATCATCGTTTAGTTTAAATAACCGCAAGATGATGAAATAAGATTTAAAACTTATCAAATTTTAATGTTTAAACATACATCAAAGTAAGATAAGATATGAAAAACGATCAGTACTTACATGTACGTAATTTAATAATATTGTCAGAACACTTATACTTTCGCACAAAATTTCACAGAAACAAATCTAGGGAAAGCCTCGTGAACTTTCATTTGAGCACCTCTGGATTTAATACATACTTAGCAAAGATTAAAAGAAGTGAAAAGCTGTCAATGTGACAGCAAACCGGGTTTTCTTTTATGTGAACTGTATCCATAATCCATTTCAACCCATATTAAGTGAAATGGTGTACCCTATATGCAATATTTTGGCAAAAAATGACTAAGTTCAAAAGCTGGTATTTTTTTCATAAATTATCAGAAATCAAAATCCTAGCAATATGCACACCTCTGATATTTGTACAATTGATCTGCAAAAGAACAACTTCCTATCTTGAAAACTGTAGGAGGAGTTATCCGTACAATAAGGGTACCCTATATGCAATGTTTTGCCATAAAATGACTAAGTTCAGCCGTCCGCTCGCCCGCCCTCCATTTTCACCATTTTAATAACCGGATTTTTCCTTCGGAAAGCCCAGTTAAAAAAACACTCTGAACACATTCGCTGTTTTACATAATTCAAGGGTCTGTGAAAGAGCTTTTTAAAATGACTTGTCACTGATATGCATCTTTTAAAATCTTTTTTCTTAAGTTATTTTCTTTTCAGTTTTTTAAAGTAATAAAGTGAATATGCTACGTGATTGCTATGTGGTTGGGTTGTTTCTCTTATATACATATAAGAAGTAGGCGTCACATGCTCTCTAATCTATTCTACACTGTACTATATTAAAATAATAGACTCAAATTTATAGGCTTTAATACCGAGAAATCGGAATAGTCTTTTGTTTTATATATTTTAAACATCATTGGTACATGTACTTGAAGATTACCAATTTGTTTTTATGTTTTCTCAATCAAGCTTCGCCAATTAATAATCAACAAAAATTCTTTTAAAAATCCGAAAATTATCTGGATTTTATGGATTTTACAATCTTGCATATGCGCATTACATTCACGCTAAATCACGGGAGGCTCTATGGTTTATGTTTCCACAATATCACATTTGGATGGATAAACTCAGAAACGATATTACAAGTACATGTACGTGTAAATTTTTCATTGAAAATTTGTCTTATATTCTTTTCATCAAAGAAATACTGGAGACCACTCTAACTAAGTGCATTTAATATGAAATATCCCGTGTGTTTCGAATGTCAACATGGTGTGTAAATTCAAAGCGAGTAAAAAACGGTAGTGAAAAAGCGTTGAAGTCTTCATTAAAATTAATTAGATTTTTAGATGAAAATTTGACTGTTATTTTTAATGCAGCCTCATTAATTTTTTTCCAAAATTGTTTCGGAGCGATTCTGCATTTTTTTGCTACATTACGGGTATATGGGAGGCATCTTAACTGTGGTGAAGGCCTGTTCCGAAACAGTTAGATTATTCTAACTAAGCAGAGTGTAGTCTTAAAGCTTGGTTATTTAAATGTTAACAATACGTTGTGTCGATGTATCTATTTCGTAAATATCCGATATCATACGCAATGTCAACCCATGCACGCACAGGTCAAAGTCTAGTAATGTTTTATACATGTAACTTGACTTACGTAATACATGTACAACTGCGTACTAGTTTCTTTTTTTTTCAAACAAGTTTATTTGACATTTTCCAACACACTGATAACTTAATCAATTAATTCGAGCGTAAAGAATCGTCATACACGAATCAAATGTGTTCCACATATTCGATAGATCTATTCTAATAATTGGTTAGAGCAAAAATTTAAGGTGGAACGATACAGTTTTGCTGATGTCATGATACATGTCACTGTAGCCAGGAGATCTGTGTCCTATAAACTCTGCAACTAGAATTTTCCCTGCTCCGATTTGGCACAATTGCCTTTAATTTACGCCTTATGAAAAAAGTAAAATTTTCTCTATACATAGCGGTTTTTCTTAGATTTTGATCCTCTCATGTTTCCCCATGTTTATTACTTATTTTTAAGGCATCCCCAGCTAATTCTCTAAGAAGAGTTGACAATCCGTTCCATATACATATCGAAGCTTTACATGTTCGAAACTTACCGGTCTCTGATTTACTATGTCCCATCCACTACTTTTCGTTTTACCTACTGCTCTTGCAATTTAATTACATGTATGTCTATCTTTATCTCTTTATCACAAGAACCAGCTAAATAGAAAACTTGTTCAAATTGTCTTACATTTACTGCGGCTTCTCTCATTATCAGTTTAGCATTTTCTCCCCCAGTGGTAGGAACAGTAAAGACATAGTCAATGTCATCCTCATGAATTCCCAAGATACCCGCTTCTATCCATTGATATACGATTTTCTTTATACATCTGATGAAATGTTCCAAGACCAATATTGCTTTAAGAGATCTTCCTGTGACATCACAGCATAACGTATGTTGTTTAATATCCTATAGATAAATCAAAGTTAAACACATTGTTTTAATTATTATTTATTATTTTTCGTCAGTTGTTGTGAAATGAATACTTTGCCAAACGAGAGAGAGAGAGAGAGAGAGAGAGAGAGAGAGAGAGAGAGAGAGAGAGAGAGAGTTTACTTACACTTTGATGGAGTATCGTCGAGAAATGTTTAAAGAAATGGTAATCATTGTTACCGTCTTCTAATTCTAAGTATTTGTCCTCAGCCTCGTATCCAATTAAAGATTCTGTGAAATCTTTCTTCAAGAGGAGACAGGTGGGAGCCTTGTAAGAGATTAAAGATCCGCCTCTCCATTTGTATGTAAACAGCCGTCCCCATGTATTTTTCAAAGAGAAGGCAAAACAGAAAAACGTTGAGCTACACTGGATTGCAGCAACCACCAACCTCGTAGATTTGCTGTATATCTCCATATTTAAGATTACTTTAAGTCACATATGCTATCTGTTTAGAAAAGGATTTATTGCCTGGCTAAAGCTGGTTACCGCTCGTAAATAGACACCGGTACCTGGTAAAAAAAAAAACACCTCGATTTCGTTGCACTCTACTTAGCCTGGTTCCGGCCTACCCGAAATACTCCGCACCGTAGGATAAAGAAATACACAAAGCCGTCATATAACGTCCCCTCTGCACCGTCTCATATAGCATGTCACGATATCTCAAACATTACCTGTCAACCCTGTTAGTTATAGAATTGTCAAATTTATCCCAATCGTCAATGTACGAGGATGTGTTGTCAGTTTGTTCATTCTCAAAATTTTTTCATAAATATTCAAGTTTGCAAACACAAAATCATTTCTTATTTGCAAATCATACGATCAATTACTTTATCAAATTATTGATAGCAGAATGCCAGTGTAACGTAGAATAATTACCCCCGTAGAATAATGACCGGGGGTCATTTTTCGACGTAGAATAATCTGAAGACCTTATTCTTATTCTGCAGATTCTTTTTAAGGGTCTTTCGTTTTGAACGCAAGACCCTTCTGTTATTTTACTGTTTATTAAGGTCTTCCGTCTTCAGCGGAAGACCTTACTGTTTTTCTACGGGTTCTCAGTCTTCTATATCATTATCAAGGTCTTCCGTTTTCCAACGGAGCTTATTGTTTTCGTTCGGTTTCTTTTTCCCTTTTATTTTTTTTTCTTACAAAATTTGTGCAGGCGATTTCTCGAAAATGGCTGAGCCGATTGTAGTATCCTTTAGCACTGGATTACTATAGATTAATATCGATTTTCAATGACCCATCACATGGAACACACTATGCATTTCAGACTCTTTTAATCAAGGGCAATAATCCAAACATACATTACACACAGAGTTATTGTTCTTACATATAATCATTACATTCCTCCTTTTCTTAAATTTAAACATAATTCAAATTTATTTGAAAGGACTAAAGCCAGAAACTATGAAAATCGGCCCTGTTCCCAAACTTAGTCATATTTTGTGAGATTAATGGTCACAATATTTGCTTCCTAAAATAATTTACTTTTTGTCGATATCTTTATTCGTTTCATATTTACAAGCCTCTAAACATACCATGGAATTCTGCGCTCTGACGTCGTGACGTCATGGCGACTGTCATAAATATGAACTTGGTTTGGAAGTAGATAAAAACATAAAAGGTTGATTAAATTAGAAAAATCTTTCAAAATAATTTTGTTGAAATTAGATTTGATTTTATTCATAAATACAACAATAACATTGAAAAATAAAATATTCATGTACATATTAATAATTTTATCTTGTGTGTCATTGGATGTATTATAAATGACGATTATTTACAGATTCTTGTACAGCATATATACCCATTATTATTATCATTATATAAGTTAATTACAATTTAAAAAAAAAATGAAATACACAAGAAAACAAATCTAAATCCAATTATCATAAGATAAATATTTTCGATTCAATTAATAAATATATCAAGAATAATTTTTCTAAAGAAAAGACATATGAGTAGTAAAACAGTCAGATAAATGTAATTCTAAGTAAATAAGTTATGTATTTAAAAAGTTATGTACTAGATAAAAATTTAAAACTCTTAAATCTAATGAAAAAGAGAGCAGGAACAATTTCAATTAATAATAAATATATACATCTAGACACAAAATACAGTACTTTATATTTATCATTGGATACATTTCATTGCCTCTCTCTCTCTCTCTCTCTCTCTCTCTCTCTCTCTCTCTCTCTCTCTCTCTCTCTCAAATTCATCACACTACTACATGTACCGCATTTCAATACAATGAAATTCTAAACATTATATAATTAATATCCTCAAAACAACAACAAAAACTCACACAAACAGGAACAAGTAAATAAAAGAACTGTCGGTAACTTAACAGTTTCATCTTATATATACAGAGCAATAGTAATATGGCTAAGACAATTATGATATTCATTACCACAAACAGTAACTTTTCATTCCTCGGGTACACTGTCACAACTGCTCGCATCACTGTCAGACTCATCAACGGGAGGTGGAATGTCTGCTGCATCAAGAACATGCTCACCCCAATCACGCACACCGTACTTCCCTCCCTCATGTCTTCCTTTTGACAGGTACCAAATGATGGCCGCTATATGGGAGCACATACCCACTACTCTGGCACCTCCCCTGCATGTACAGTACCATGCATCTACCGAACAGTCAGAGAACTCAATCCAGACCAAGTACTGTTTTGATGATGTGTGGCGACTCTGAATCTTTACCCGCAGTAGCCTGTCATTATCCTTATGGTACCAAATGTCACAGTCCCCATCAATATGCTCTTGGATATAGCTGCGAGAAAGCTTCAGTTGATAGGTCCCGCAAGTCAAGTTTCGTAACTGCTCCTCGTCCAGGGTGGGGAAGTTCTCTATTCCACACTCGGGGACTGGCTGCCACTGAGTTGGCCTTCTGTTTAGACCATTATCTTCAACCAATCGTTGGAGATAATTTACCTGTTAAAAACACAATTAAGCAATCCATTAAATTTTACATTTCATATTAAATTCACATATCTTATTTTATTTACTTATGTGGGATAAGCTCGGTAAAATGTTAAATGATTTATAAAATATGTCTCCTTTTTTAAGAGTTGATTAAGTACCCGGATTAGTCGTACCTGTTTAGACAGATAAAGCATTTTTGCTGCGTCTGCCTCGTCTTCCTCTATACTGTGACTTTTGCTCAGAGGTGGGAAGAACTTATTTGACAGGGCGCATACAATTCTGACATAATCTCCAACGAAAGGGATCTGATTTGTAGGGAGGGTACGGTCCAAATATCGCCACCTTTTGATTCTGGCATTGGATGACTCAACTACCCATCTTATCTGTTCAAGGATAAAATCAGAGATACAATTTTTGTCAGTAGTTGTATATAAAACATGGTGCATTGATAATATTTCTTTTTTTCAGATTTCTTACCTTTGTAACAAGTCTGCTCTTATTGGCATCACTAGTGCTCATCTGTTTTTGTCCCTTCTCTAAAAATCGAGGCATTTCTGCTTGAATGCCTAAATCTTCAAGCAGGGGCAAAGCATCCCTAAATCCTCTGTCAACGATGAAAATGTCGTCTTCACTTAGCCAATTCTTGATGTCCTCTGCATTTGTTTTCATGATATGTTCAAGGATTGACGCATCGTTGTTTTTATGGTCTGCTAGGTATGGTCCTTGAATCGAGACAAAATAGCCTGTGGTTGTCACGATTACCATGGGCTTGATGAGCGACCTTCCTTTGTGGATGCTGTAAGAGCGGCGTTGATATCTGAAGTTGTTGCTCTTGGCGGTGTATATATAGGTTCCATCTAAAACCAGTATGGCCTGACTCTTGTCTATGTCGCCGAACAATGTTTGGGCTAGATGGCGAGTGTGGTCGTTGATTACATCTTCTCTTGTGATGTGTTCAAATCCAAGATTATATGGGACAAAACAAGTCATCATCGCATGTCTAACAGCACTGATTGCTCTTCTTAAACTGGATTTTGAAGTACGAAATAAAGTTGACAGTATTTGATTTGATAATCCAGATTTCAACTTGCATAGAAATATGGCAGCCGCTGTAGATTTTCGTAAACTTCTAGATGGTGTCTGTTTAACATGATCTTTCAAACAGTCACAAAGAGTTTGGAAATTGTCCATACTAAGTCCAAGCAGAGATAGACAATCAGAATCTGTAAGAGTTTGTAGGTCATCAAAGTCAAGATGGGTTTGTTCATTTCTTTGGCATAGAACGCGCATGTGCTGCAGTAAACTAAGGATGGCGGTTCTGTTGACAAATGCATGATCTGTTGTTGGAAGTTGTTCTATGGCTGCACTTGTTAAAAGTCCATCTTTCACATGTGCGGGACAGCATCTATTTCCAGATGGAATCAAAACATTGTGTTGAATAAACACGGCTGTGCGACACTCTGCGGATATAACAACAAGTTTTGGTCCAGGCTTTTTACAAACGATGCAATATGCATGAGTCTTTGCTGTGGAAAGAAGTTGCAAGGATACTGAAGGTGGACTAGATAACTGTCTTCTGTCACTTGTTTGAGAAGATGAACACACAGGTTGTTGAGTTTCAGTGGGTTTATGGCATGACTTTTCTCTGTAATATATGTTCCTACACTTACTGCAGATTACTGAATTTTCTTTTCCTTCCAACAGAAATTTTTTCTTCAGATATTTTCTAATGCTTTTGTCGATGCGGCGTCTTTCCTTAGGTTTTGTTCGTTTTGAACACAAAACACAATTGAAGTACTCTGTTTTGTGTCCTGGCATTATCTGTAAAATAATAAGAAAATGGGTACCAGGTAACTCAATTATAAGTTATATTTAATAATATTTTCTACAGTGATGTTGCGTTTATAAATTGGCTTTAGATCATGTGCATTTAACATTAGAATTATTCTGGAGCTAAATAGTTATAATTGTTCTACAGTATGTCGTATAGACAATTTAAATCACATCAAGCTGAACTTAAAAAAAACCACCAAAACATTTATCTTTTATAATTTCAGTTACAGTAAGTGCAATGCGAATTGCACATATTCATTGGGGAAATCTTAATTTAATAATTAATTTATATTCAATCTTAAACATTTATTTGTGATGATCTCACAAAGCATTATTTACTATAATCAGTTTATGAATTACATTTTCTCTTAAATATCTAATATGTTATTGGTCTCTAGTGTAATAGTTTAATGTAATATACAGATATACCCTGTGTGCTTAAAATGCATTAGTTTTAAACCAGGATCTTCTTCCGAATGAACTTTGAATTGCTTACAAGCAGGACATTTCGATTTTGATATCACTGCTTAATTTTGCTTTATAACACCCCTTTAGATCCACCTCTGGGTATTAATCATTTGTTTGATCAGAAAAATACTAACTTGGAAATATTATAATATGCAATTTAGATATAAACCTTATTCAGATTTCCCCATACTTAATTATATTATAATGTGTATGAATAACAAATTATTTTGTTAATTTGTTTTATTGATTATCAATTTTTTGAAGGTGATAATTAAGAAATGCTGAAAATGGGGGTTCCGGTCACGTGATGGTCTGCGACTGACCATATTTTTGAAGCTCCGCTGTTTTTTCTCTTTAAATACGTCTCTGTAATATTTAAAGTGCCCAAAATACTGGATAAAGGACTTAAAACTCAATTTGGTGAGTGCTATATAATTTTAGAAATTTACGCCTTGATATTGTTGTTAAGAAGCATTTTGAAAATATCGGACTGTGGTGAACTCTTACTCACTAATAGTGACAATAGTAACAATGGCCGAAAAGTCAGGGGTACTTAAAAAAACACCAGAAAAAGAACAAACAAAAACAAAAAAACTTGTTCAGCTCGACTTAAAATCGGCACCAGTATCCGTAAGAAAATCCATTGTTTCTGAAAAGGCCGCAGTGAAAAAACCGAGAACTAGCAGCGGTGATCATACACCTGCTCACGACGGTAGTACATCTGACCAGCACGATAATATCTCAGGTGACCTTCATCAAATTCAGCAAAGTTTGACAGAAATAAGAGAGTCCATGGTGAAAAAATCGGATGTCAAGGTCTTGGTTTCGGAAATATTGTTAGAATTGAAAAATGAAATAAAAAGTGAAATAAAACAAGAAATTGTCGATGAAATGAAAAAAGATTTCGAAGAAAGTATCAAAAACAAAGTCAAGAAAGAGTTTGAAGATAAAATCGACGAAAAGTGTAAAGAGTTCGAAACACAAACAAAAGAAATCTCCGAGGGTTTTAATCTTGATTTCGACACTCTGAGAGAAAAATTGAACTCCCAAGCCAGTGAACTGAGATCTCTCAACGACAAGCTCAAACAATGTGAATCTGCGGCACCATCTGCAATGACCCTCGCCAATCAAAATCAACAATACTCGCAGAAAGCCAATATTAAATTTCTAAACTGGGCCGAGGAGAAAAACAAAAACCTCAGGAGTAAATTGTGTACAATTCTCAAGGAGGCAGTGAAGATGGACCTTGACCCCTCGGATGTTCTTGCGATTCATCGGATTCCTGGGGGAGATGGGAAAGGGCCACGCCCTGTGATCGCCAAATTCCGTAACACGGAGGTCAAGATCGCGGTCATCAAAAATCGATCGAATGACAAACTCAAAAAATGTTTTACCATGCATGACCACCTAACATATTTCAACGCAAAACTTTTGCGCAATCTTAATGGTGACCCTCGAATCCAGTCTGCCTGGTACTACAACGGCAAGATTTTTGCGCTGGACGAACAAGGACGCCGCCACAGATTCGATATTCTGGACAATGTTTCTGAAAAACTAAAACGGCGCTAGTACACTTTTTTGATAGACAGCGGAGTGGAACCTGGATGCTTCGGGATCGGTCAACGGTTTTCAGATCGGGATCGGTATCTCAATTTCAGAACTGTTTACTTTCTGTTTAGGCATGTGTGTATGTGTGAGTGTGCGTGTTTCTCCCTTTATAAGTGTTCTTAATGAACTGGTAGGATGCTTAGTTTCTTATGTGTGTGTAATATTTTTGGGTATGGTTGGATCAGAAAATTTGGTAATGGTAAGTGGTTATTTGCTTCTCGCATGTGTTATTTTTGAATACTTTCTTTGTCTTGCATGTGTTGCTTTTGTTATTTTCTATTTAATACGTAAATATGATGTCGTCTGACAACATTTTAATAGCTACGGTGAACTGTCAGGGGCTCGCCACACCATCAAAACGTAAAGATGTTCTTAACTACTATAAACAAAAACATTATTCTATCATTTGCCTGCAAGATACTCATTTTATTTCTGAACATGAACAGTTTATAGAAACACAGTGGGGATATAAATGTGTGTTTAATTCGTATTCATCTAACTCAAGAGGGGTCTGTATACTTTTCAATAACAACTTTGAGTTTAAAATTCATAGAGTGAAAAACGACTGTGAAGGTAATTTGTTAGCTTTGGACATGACAATTGAGGACCACAAGGTTACCCTCATTAATATATACGGTCCTAATATTGACAACCCTGAGTTTTATGAAAATGTAAGAAGTATCTTCCTTGAATTTGATAATGAAAATTTTATTTTATGTGGGGACTTTAATCTTGCATTGAATCCCATGCAGGATACTTATAACTACTGTAGTGTTAACAATCCAAAGGCTCGAAGTAAAGTCCTGGAAATAATGGAGGACTTATGCCTCATAGATTACTATAGAGTCCTAAATCCTGAAAAAAAAGTATATACGTGGCGGAAAAAAAATCCTCTTAAACAATGTCGCCTTGATTATTTTCTCATTTCTGACAGCTTAACAAATCTTGTTGAAAACTGTACTATCAAACCTGGATACAGGTCTGATCATTCTATAGTTTTGCTCGAGCTTAAATTTAATCCCTTCCGGAGAGGGCGTGGTCTTTGGAAATTTAATAATTATTTACTTACAGATAAAGACTACGTTCAAAAGGTAAAAAATGTAATAAAATGTGTTAGTAATCAATATTTAGAGAATGCAGAGAGTAAAAATTTCCAATGTAAAAATAACATGGATGAAAGTTTATTTCTTGAGGTACTACTGATGGAAATACGGGGAAATACTATCTCGTATTCTTCATATATCAAAAAAGAAAAAGACCAAAAAGAAAAAACACTATTGCAAGAAATTGAGGATTTAGAACCAGATGCTTTCATTGATTTAAATAAATTAGATGAAAAAAAAAGGGAACTCGAGAGTATTAGAAAAGAAAAGTTACTAGGCCACATGATAAGGTCCCGAGCTCGCTGGATAGAAGAGGGTGAAAAACCATCAAAATATTTCTGTAATTTAGAATCTAGGAATTATTTAAATAAAACAATAAAAAAAATTGAATTAGAGGGTACTGGCACTATATATGAACAAACAGAAATTTTAGATGAAGTTAAGATATATTATGAAACTCTGTATAAAAGTGCAGATTCAAGTTTAGTTAATATAAATTTAGAAGAAATGTTCTTGAATTCTAATAATCCTAAAATGGATACAAATACGTCCAAAGGTCTGGAGAAAGACATTGAGGAAAGAGAAGTTCTTAACGTATTAAAGCACATGAAGAATAATAAGTCCCCTGGTAGTGATGGGTATACCGCAGAATTTTTCAAGTTTTTTTGGAGTGATATTAAAAATTATGTTGTTAGAGCTATTAACTGTATTTTTCTTAAAAGAGAGCTTCCTATCTCTCAAAGACTTGGAATAATTTCATGTTTGCCAAAAGGGGACAAACCAAGACAGTTTCTAAAGAACTGGCGACCAATAACCCTTTTAAATGTTCTCTACAAGATCATATCTGGTTGCCTAAGCTTTAGAATCAAACAAGTTTTGGACATTATTATTTCAAATACACAATCTGGTTTCATAAAAGGTAGATACATAGGGGAAAATACTCGCTTTGTTTATGATCTGATGTCGTACACAGAGATACATGAAATTCCAGGGCTTTTGGTCCTCATTGATTTCGAAAAAGCCTTTGACTCTATGTCATGGTCATTTATTTATAAAGTTTTAAGTTATTTTGGGTTTGGAGAATATATTATCCAGTGGATAAAAATTTTAAACACAAATTTCCGTGCCTGCATTTTACAAAGTGGGTTTTTATCAGAACAATTTGACATACAAAGGGGTTGTAGACAAGGAGATCCTGTTGCTCCATATTTATTCATTATATGTGCAGAAATCCTTTCAATTCTTATAAAGCAAAACAATGATATTAAGGGCATTTTTGTTCATAATAAAGAACATATAATATCACAGTATGCAGACGACACTTTGTTAGCCCTTGATGGTTCACCAAAATCCTTGTTCGAAGCATTAGAAACTATAGATTTTTACTCCAGCTTTTCAGGACTTAAAATTAATACATCTAAGACAAAAATGGTGTGGATTGGTTCAAAAAAATTCTCTGATCAAGTGTTTCATCATACCAGATGGAAATTAGACTGGGGATCTATATCTTTTAATTTATTAGGTTTCCAATTTTCCGTTGAACTTTCTGAAATTGTTGATATTAATTTTGGTAATCAGATTCCAAAAATCATTGCACTTATGGAACAATGGAAAAGAAGAATTCTTACTCCAATTGGTCGTGTCACTGTCATTAAGAGTTTGTTAATTCCAAAACTAAATCATTTATTTATATCGCTTCCTACTCCCAAAAAGGAGATTGTAGCATTTATATGCCAAGCTTTTTTTGAGTTTCTATGGAAATCCAAAACAGACAAAGTTAAAAGGTCTCTTATAACACAAGACTACTTGTCAGGTGGTATGAAAATGGTAGATGTTAGAAGATTTATTACATCACTTAAATGTACATGGATTAAAAGGTTAACTTGCTCACATAAACCATGGATGGATATTTTCTATGCTCTCAATGGAGATGATATCTTACAGAAATTGTATGATTTTGGAGATAGTTTTGTGTTTGATTGTTTGTTAAAAGAAAATAACACCTTTTGGAAAGATGTTTTGATTGCTTGGTCATGTTATATGAAATCTTTTACTTACTCTCCGCACTTTAAAAACAAATTTCATTATATTCCAGTGTGGTATAACTCTAAAATAAAAGTTAACAACAAACCAGTTTTTTTTAAATCCTGGTATGAAAAGGGAATAAAGGTTGTGCAAGATTTTTTTGATGATGATTGTAATCTTTTAGACTTTGGAGTTCTTAAAAACACATACAATCTATCTGATAGATGTGTGATGCAATACAATAGCATTGTTACAGCTATTTCAAAATATTTGAAATCATTGTTAATAGATAGGTCTTCTTTCAAAAGACTTCCTAATCCATATGTACCTTTATTTTTTGAACCTCTCATATCTTCTGAAAAATGCTCAAAAATCTTTTATAATTTCTTGAATAAAAATGAGGCTATTCCAACCTCAATCAGCAAGTGGGAGGCAGAGCTTAGGCCATATGGAGTAGACACAAGATCAGTGCAAGATGTTTTTAAAATTTGTTATAAAACCACTAGTGATTCTTCTGCCCAGTGGTTACAATTTCGAATCTTACATAGAATTGTTCCTGTTGGAAAATACCTTAAGAAAATTATCATTAAACTCCTGATTGTTGTGGTTTTTGTATGGAAAATGTTGAAACAATAATACATGTTTTCATTGCTTGTAATAAAGTACAAACACTCTGGAGTGATTTAAGTCTTCATATATACAGAAAAACCTCTGAAAGAGTTGTTTTCAATGTTTCGAATGTTATTCTCGGTGATCTACCATTGTCAAACAATAACAGGGTTATAAAACTTCATAATTCTATATGTTAAACAATATATTTTTATATCCTTAATGCAAAACAAAATGCCAAATTTTCTTGGATTACTCAGTCATTTAAGAATAAAATACCATGTAGAAAAATATGCTGCTATCCAAAATCAAAAGCTGCGCAATTTTGAAAAATTGTGGCTTACATGGAAAAACATTTTAGATTAGTTTATGATATTATGATTATTACTATTCGTATTATTATTTGTTATTTAATTTTTTTGTTTTTTATTTTTTTTTTATTTTTTTTTTTTTGGAAGCAAAGTAACCATTTACCACTAATTTTGAAAAATGTATGTAATTATACTTGTGTGTGAGTGAGTATGCATGTGTATAAAATTTATAAAAACTGAATTTAATAATGTCAACATTAGTATTAGTATGTATGGAACAAAAACAATAAATTATAAAAAAAAAAAAAAAAAGAAATGCTGAAAATATTTATAAAAAATCATTTCCAAGAAAGGTAACTCTCAAAATTAGGGGCTGTCAACATTCCACAACAATAATATTATGTAATTTCCCATATTTATATAACAATTAATTTGTTAGCCTTAAAGGCAGTTATTATGCAGATTCATATCATCTGAACTTTTAAAATATGTTACATGCTATCCATAATATGTCCTTGTGAGAAAGGCTTCATACAATAGCAAATCCGGGTGCTGATGTTTGAGTTAAATTGGGGCTCAGTAAAAATCAAAAGCAACAACTTTGATTAAATAAGTCAATATTAACTAGGTACTAGTTTGATTCGATCCTCTAAATTGTGTATTGCATTTGACGCTTCGTGATATAGTACAGACACAAGCCGAAATGGCGACATGCAGAAGAAACCGCGCCGCAGACGACAGCAGCATGCACTATTTAGATTTCACTTTAAATATTGCTGGCAATAGTTTTCCTCTATTTTTAATAAAAAGAAACAAATACTTACCACGCTTATATCTCATAATTTCACATCTTGTTTTCAGGGGGTAATAGGTTGTTGGTTTGACAGATCCATCGTTGTGTTGACAGTGAATATCTATTTTTAGCTTACTGGAAAATCCCTTTTTAATGTGGTAACTCGTTCGTCGAAATCAATGCGAATAAGAGATTCAAATTTTTATTTTTACGTAAAAACACAAGAATTCTCCGATATTCAAGAGTTTAACTATTTGAAATTGGGGATAAATTCAATTAATATTGTCTAAACAATTATAAAACGCAAATCCGGATTGCGTCAAGGTATTCAAAAATAGTTTAATAAAGTATGGCGCCACACTTAAACCAACACAAAACCGATTAATTATTATTCGATTTTCATCAATGTATCTCTATGTAAAATTTTATTTTGGTTTAAGGTTGGCGCCCATATGAAATCAATAAAAATAACTGAGCGTATCTGTAAAAAATGACTGAATTTACCATACCGTGTCCGGTTTTAGCTCATATAAAAGCGTCCGTGGTGTTTCCCGAAAATTTTTCGAGGCGGAAATGTAAAGACAAATGTGTCATGAGTAACTGACAACAAATTGGCTTCAAAGTAATGAAGTTTGATTTTTACAGATATACAGGGCCAAAATCATACATATTTGGCTTTAGTTCTTTAAACTGAAATGAGGTTTAACTTTAAATTCCCAAAATCAAGATAAAATTCACTTAAATGAGTTACTTCATAAATTTTTAAACAGTCCATAGAATTTTCACTGTCTTTGAACCGATCCGGTAACTTGTGTTGCCGAACTGGTCTTGTATGCACAGAGTCCCCACGGTCTGTCTCAATCTTCTGGTCATCGTCCATGTCAGTGATCTTCAGGTCGTCCCCATCATCTGGTAGTTTACTTTGTGGAAGATCTAGGTCACATCATCTGCCTCATCAAGTAGAACGCTACCGTCAATCTCCAGATTTTTCACTTTACGTTCCTGCGATATGTACCTCCATGTGGTGCCTTCAGCAAAACTTCATTTCCTGTACGTCCAACGACCTCGTATGGTTTTGTCTCAAAGGCAGGTGAAAGTTTGTTTTCTTTTGGCTGCTGAACCAACACTTGGTCTCCAACTTGTACTTGGCTGTATTTTGCGTTTCTACTCTTGTCTGCATATTCTTTCTCTTTCGTCTTTTTTATCGAGTCTTTAACTCGGATATCTCCCTCATCTCTCTCTGGAAAACTGGGAATCATGGTCTTCACTGGATATCGGAAAATGAGTTTGTTTGGTGCAACTCCAGTTACTGTATGTGGTGTGTTTCTATAAGCTGATAGAAATTTTGGCAACTCCTTTCTCCAATCCTTTATCTCAACATGAGCAATCCTTTATCTCAACATGAGCTGTCCTGATAGCCTTGAGTAAGGTCTTGTTCTGTCGCTCGACTTCTCTATTAGCTTGTGGCCAATAAGGTGTTGATGTTTCATGGTTGATGCCGTATTTCTCTAAAAACTTTTCAAATTCTGCAGAACGAAATTGGGCTCCGTTGTCACTCCTCAGGGTGTCAGGAATACCATATCGAGGAAAAATCTCCTCCAAACATTCAATGATCTTGGTTGATCCTGTGTTCTTCAAAATGAAAGTTTCAAAGAAACGGCTGTAATAGTCCACATACACCAATACTGATTCTCTTGTTGGAAACGGTCCCATTAGATCAATTGCTGTGGCTTGCCATGGAAAATCTGGAAGCACTTTACGGCGTAAAGGCTCAGGTGACGATGGACTTCCTACTACTTGACATGCGTGACATTTCTTGCAAACACGTTCAGCATCACTGTCAATCTTTGGCCACCATACTTTCTCTCTCAGTCGTCTGATTTCTTGGTGTCCCTCATGAGCAGCGCTTAAAACTCTCTCCCTCAAACTGGTTGGAATCACAATACGTGTACGCGAGGATCACCTTTCCTATGCTGCACAGTTCAGTTTTAACGGACACGTAGCTTTCCTCACAATCTGTCCAATTTCCAGTTAGTAAGGCTTCTTTCACTCTGTGTAACTCAAGATCTCCAGCAAACTCTTTCTCCAACTCCTGAATCGTCAATGTTCTTGGTACAGCTTGCAGAGCCACGAATCTCACAAAATCCTCTGATATTTCACTTGGTGAGGGTGCATCAGATTTATATATACACAGTCGAGAAAGTACATCAGCAACATTCTTGTGTCCGGGAATGTACTTTACTGTGAACTGAAAGAGTTGGAGTCTCAATACCCATCGCTGAATGCGTGCACACGGGTTTGATTTCTTGCTGTAAATGAACTGTAAAGGCTTATGGTCTATCAGCAAATCAAATTCGATGCCATACAAATACATGTAAAAGCGTTCACAAGCCCACACCAGTGCTAGGGCTTCTTTCTCGGTCTGCGAGTATCTTCTTTCAACATCTGTCAAACATTTGCTTGCAAAGCAAATAATACGGGGCTCTCCCTGTTGTATCTGTACTAATACTGCACCAAGCCCCACAGGACTGGCATCCGCTATCAATTGAGTTCTTGCTTTTGGATCAAAATATCCTAAAGTCTCAGCTTTCGATAAACTTGTCTTCAGCTTTCGGTATGCTTTGTCTTGTTCAGGACCCCAAGTAAATGGTTGGTTTTTCCTTGTCAAAAGTCTCAACGGTTCCGACAGTGATGCTAGGTTTGGAATGAACTTTCCACAATAGGTAACCAATCCCAGGAAACTTCTGACTTCTGATGCGTTTGTTGGTGGTCCAGCTTCTACTATAGCTTTCACCTTCTCTCGGGTCGGGACGATTCCTTTGTCTGATAAGACGTGTCCCATGAACTCTAGTTTTCGGAGACGAAGTTGACATTTTTCCTTATTAAATGTCAATCCCTTGCTGCCTAGTTTCTCAATCACAGCTAGTAATCTGCGGTCGTGCTCTTCCATTGTTTTGGCATGTACAATAATGTCGTCCAACATATTTCTCACTCAGTCACATCCATGAAGCGCCTGCTGAATGGTGTGCTGATAAATCTCAGGTGCAGACGTGACACCAAAACTAAGTCTTTTGTAACGAAACAGTCCAACATGAGTAACAAAAGTGGTGATGTCACGAGATTCATCAGCTAGCTCCAACTGATGAAAACCCCACTTAAGGTCTAACTTGCTCAAAATACAACTCCCATTTAGCTCGTGCAGGATCTCATCAATGGTAGGTATTGGATGTCTCTCTCTAATAATGGCCTCATTAGCTTGCCTCATGTCCACGCACAGACGAATATCTCCAGACTGCTTCGGTGTGACAACAATAGGGCTGACCCAAGATGATAGTCCCTCAACTGGCTCAATAATATTGTAATAATTCCGGATATTTTAGGTTCGGCCCAGACCGGGTTTTTCTTTTAGTTCCTTTGTTTATGTCACGTGATACAAGAATATAAATACGACAGTGAATCAGCTGTCGGCTGCTTACTTAGAAATCAGCAGAGGAGAGAAGACGACAGTTAGATAATAAAAGGTATATTGTGTCGATACAGAGCTTGCCCGTTCGTAACGGTGTTAAGTGTTTTTGATAGGTCATAGAGAGGTTGACCTCTTGGTACTGTAGGTTGCAGTCATTTTGGCTTGTCAGTGTGTCACAGTAGGCTTTCCTCGGAGAGGCTAGCCATTGTTCATTTCTCTAGTGGCTGATCAGACTGTCGTCCAGGCCATTGTGCTCACTGTCCGTCCTGAATAAGGCAGCCTACAGTGTGCACAGTGGTTGAAGGGCTACCACATATACTGTCCGTCCTGAATAAGGCAGCCTACAGTATATGCGGTTATCTGAGGACGGCCAGTCATTTTAGCTGAGTGGTTGACCTCAGTGGATTGTCACTGTGGGTGTGTACTGTCCGACCTGAACGAGGCAGCACCAGTACATCACACACAGTGTCAATTATATATTTATTATACCCTTGTTCTGTTTGTAAATATTCAAGATTCCCTGAAATTTCTTGTTGATTATTAACCTAAGTAAGGTTAGGCTTTACCAATCATTTTTGATAATCAATAGAAAATCATTATATTATAAGACTTTGTTAGTGTACACCCAAAACTCTGGAAAAGACCAGGCACGAACCCTTCCCCTGGCAGTACAAGTAGCTCGGTACGTTACAGAAATTTGGTGGCAGCGGTGGGATTTTGGGTTAACAATTAGATACACTTGCATTGTTTTATTTGCTTTGTTTATATTTTGTTAGTTAGATTGTATCATTATATGTTGGGTGGCATATTTTGACATGATGACAGACCTGCAAGATGAATTAATGGGGCTTGAAGATGAGTTTAATAGACTTCAGGAGAGCATAAATAAAAGTAGGAGTAAAGCCGCAAGAGATTCAGGTTTGCCTGAAAGTATGCGGAATTCCACAGAAGATCAAGACTACTTAGAACAGGGTGCAACACCTAAAAACATTAGGACAGACACTATAGAAAATCAAAGGCCTGAAAGTCCCCTAGATCCTGATAGACGTGTTGATAGAATGACAGATATACCCTCATTTACTAGTACACCCTATCATGCAGATCTACCCAGATATGATTACAATTTACCAAGGGAGAGTAATGTTACGACTCGCCGGGGCACTGGTACAGCTCGAACAGACAAGTCTAAAAGTGGTTGTGTTAAGCCAGACAAATATGATGGAAATTCCTCGTGGATTGACTTTAAGTCCCATTTTGATGTATGTGCTGAATTAAATGAGTGGACTACAGCAGAGAAAGGCATGTACCTAGCTGTTGCTCTGAGAGGTCAAGCACAGGGTGTTCTTGGAAATTTGTCAAGGGAAGATAAGTGCAACTATAGATACTTATGCAGGGCACTGGAAGAAAGGTTTGCACCTGCGAACCAGACAGAGTTATACAGAGCACAGTTGCGAGAGAGAAGACAACGAGCATCTGAGACACTACCAGAGCTTGGTCAGGACATGCGTCGCCTGACAAACTTGGCATATCCTACAGCCCCTACAGAGGTGAGAGAAACCCTTGCTAAGGAGCAGTTTATTGATGCCCTTAAGGATAGTGATATGCGATTAAGAGTAAAGCAGGCCAGACCATTGGACCTGAATGATGCTATCCGGCATGCAGTAGAGCTCGACGCTTTCAACTCGGCGGACAGCGTTTACAAGAAAGTAAAGGCTATCTGAGAGAAGCCAAGAGTGCGGAGGACTCTAAACAGGATGACTCTATAACTGCACTGATAAAAGCAGTACAGGATATAAAGGAGGAGATGAAGATACTGAAGCTAGAAATGACAAAACCAAAATCTGCTAAGTCATCTTCTGTGATCTGCAATTTTTGTAAGAGGAAAGGTCACATCAAGAGATATTGCTTCAAGTATCAAGAGTCTTTAGGTGCAAACCCTGTTGTTAAACAGCCAAAGACTGGACAGAGAGAAGAAAAGTCCAATGATAAAACAAAGGATGCGTCAAGCCGGACTGGTGTCAGCCGCAAGGCAGGTGAGGCTGGTATTTTTGTTGATGCCTCCCTCAATGGTTATAAGGTGAAACTGTTGATTGACACTGGTGCAACACTAAGTATTATTTCGCCAGATATACTCAATACTGTGGTTGAGAGAGCTAACCAAAACCTTGCCAAAGTTACACAGCCTATCCTCACAGCAGATGGAACAGCCATGAAAGTTGAGGGCTCCCTCATAATACCCCTCAAAATATCAAGTTTGTCTTTTAATCAGAAGTTTGCAGTAGCAGACATTGGTATTGATGGAATACTTGGACTTGATTTTATGACCAATAATGAATGTCTTGTTGATGTTTATAATGCATCAATGATTGTTAAAGGAAAGCAGATAAAACTTTCTTTTGAGGGAAAGCTTGGATGTTGCAGAGTGACAGTAGCAGAAAATGTCACGATTCCTCCATGCAGTGAATTGATTACTATGTGCAATGTCAAGCCTCCTGTATTTGAGAAAGTTCCACTGTTCGGCATTGTTGAACCATCGGATCGTTTCTTAGAGTCAGATCGAGGGCTGGTGGCTAGAACGTTAATCAAAGGAAACAAAGTAGCTCCAGTCAGACTTATGAATCCATCTAAGGAGGCACAGAATATATACAAAGGTACATTTGTGGCAACACTATCAGCTGTTGACAGTGTCTATGAAAATGACAGTCAGTCTTATCTTATTGAAGGATTTCCTAGTCACCTTAGAGATTTGTATAAAAGGTCTGTTGCTGGACTAAAGCAGATAATGCTAAGGCAGTTAAAGATTTACTTTTGCGGTATTCACACCTGTTTGCTGCCAATGACGCAGATTTAGGACGAACAAAAGTGATCGAACACACCATTGACACTGGAACAGCAACCCTAATCAAACAACATGCAAGAAAAATGCCAAACCATATGCAAGCTGAGGCAGATCAACATGTCGATGACATGTTAAAAAGAGGAGTTATCGAGGAATGTTCTAGTCCTTGGTCATCTCCAGTCGTCCTGGTAAAGAAAAAGGATGGAACAACCAGGTGTTTCGTAGATTATAGGAAATTGAACAATGTAACAATTAAAGATGCTTACCCACTCCCAAGAATAGATGATTCTCTTGACCAGCTCTCGGGTACAAAGTATTTTTCAACTTTAGATTTAAATGCTGGATACTGGCAGGTAGAAATGGCTGATAAAGATAGAGCTAAGACTGCATTTGTGACTAGAAAGGGATTATACAGCTTCAAAGTCATGCCATTCGGGCTCTGCAATGCCCCCGCAACATTTGAAAGGCTGATGGAGTCAGTACTTAGAGGTTTACAATGGCAACACTGTCTGGTCTACATTGACGACATTATTGTGGTTGGTAAGACTGTAGATTCCATGATTGAAAACCTTACTCAAGTGTTTGACCGCTTATTGGCAGCTGGGCTCAAATTGAAAGCTAGAAAATGCAACCTATTTGCTACAGAAATAGAATATCTGGGACACATTGTGTCTGCAAAGGGGATAGCAACACACCCAGATAAAATCAAGGCTGTCAAAAAGTGGGAAGTTCCTTCAAATGTGTCAGAATTGAGGTCATTTTTAGGATTCTGTAGCTACTACAGACGTTTTGTAGAAAACTTTGCAGCAATAGCTAAACCTCTTCATGACCTAACCAAGAAAGGTAGTTTATTTAGGTGGACTGACGACTGTCAGACAGCATTTGACATACTGCGTAAGAAACTATCTACATCCCCCGTGCTAGCACACCCAGATTTTAAGAAAAGATTCATTCTTGACACTGATGCTAGTAACTATGCAATTGGTGCAGTGTTGTCTCAGAAACAAAATGGCATAGAACGACCTATTGCATATGCAAGCAGATGCCTGGCCAAATCTGAAAGGAAATATTGTGTTACCAGAAAGGAATTACTGGCTGTAGTTCATTTTGTAAAACACTTTAGGCACTATTTATATGGACAACAATTCACCATTCGCACTGATTACAGTTCTCTGCGATGGTTAATGAATTTCAAAGATCCTGAAGGGCAGCTTGCTAGATGGATGGATGTCCTTTCTACATGAATCGAGCATCGACCTGGAAAACTGCATGGCAATGCAGACGGCCTAAGCCGTGCGCCATGTAAGCAATGCAAAGGTAACCACTCTGTTGATGTTAATCAACATGTGAGTAGTGTCAAAATGGATGATAAAAGCCTTTTGGGTCACTCATTGAAAAGTTTACAAGATGAAGATCCAGACTTAAGGAAAATCAAAGGTTGGCTCGAGTCAAAATATCGCCCTAACAAAGATAAGGTATCCCCAGAGTCAATAACTGTAAAATCCTTGTATGCTCAGTGGGATAGACTTGTCTTAAATGATGACATTTTGTACCGGCGATGGACAGATTTGGCAACACAGCAAGATATCTTACAGGCTGTTGTACCAAGCAGTGAACGAAGGAGTGTTCTTAAATTTTGTCATGATTGTAGAACAGCAGGTCATCTTGGTATTCATAAAACGCTAGGCCGAATTCGACAGTCATATTATTGGCCTGGGCTACAAAGATATGTGCACTCTTACATATCTGGCTGCGAAGTATGTACAAGGCGGAAAGCAGCAACTCAGTCAAACAAAGCACCTATGCATCTGGTTTATTCTGGTTATCCACTAGAGAGAATTGCTACTGACAATTTGGGTGAGTTACCACAAACCGCAAATGGCAACAAGTATATCTTTGTGGTAGCAGACTATTTCACAAAGTGGACTGAGGCTTTTGCATTACCTAACATAGAGGCAAAAACAGTGGCTGCAAAAATTGTTGAAGAGTTTATAGTAAGACTTGGAGTGCCAGAAGTGATGCACTCAGACCAAGGTCCTCAATATGAAAGTAGGCTCTTCCAAGAAATGTGCAAACTTTTGGACATCCAGAAAACATATACCACACCATACCATCCTCAATCAGATGGCATGGTTGAGCGGTTCAATAGAACTCTAACAACCATGTTAAGTGGGTTTGTAAATGAACATCACACTGATTGGGATGTTCACTTGCCCTATGTGTTATGATGGCCTACCGAAGTGCACAACATGAAACAACGGGTATGACGCCAAACATGTTAATGCTTGGACGAGAAACTGCAACACCCCTTGATCTCATGTATGAGATGCCGCCACAGATAAAAGAAAGAAACACCAAATAATAAGTGGGTCTGGGTGCTGCAAGAGCGACTGGAAAGTGCACATACATTTGTAAGAAAGAAGATGAGCCAGTCAATGGTCAGACAGAAACACTATCATGACCGAAAGTTGAAGTGGAAGAAGTTTGAACCTAAGGAGAGAGTTTAAGTTTACTTCCCAAGAAAGAAGGCAGGCACATCATCAAAGTTCACCAGTTTTTGGCAGGGTCCATTTGAAGTTATCAAAAGGATGACTGATCTAACATATTTAGTAAATTGTGGACCAAGAGGTTCTGAACAAGTCATTCATGTGGATCGAATGCGCAAAAAGCATTCTCAGCTTTTGTCAGGAGAAGTTGATGTGCATTTATCTGATAATGAGGAATCTGAAATTAAGTCTGAACCTGAGGAGAATGATGAGTTCCCAGAGCCAGAAGCTCCTAATGCAAGTCGACCTAGTAGGAAACGCAAACCACCTGCATGGCTACATGACTATGAGACTGACATGTAAATTTTGACATAGGGTGGGACTTTTAGTTAGGCATAATAACAATTTAGATGTTTATAGTTGTTTTCACTTTGTTTTGTTTCTAAAAGATGGCGAAGACAAAAGTTACTCCTGGTCAACCCAGAAGATGTCCCATGTGCACCTTTGTTGCAAAGACAGGAGAGGAATATAAGAACCATGTCTTGGAGTGTGCCATGAGAACATTCAACTGCACCTATTGTAGCTACTCCAATAATAAAGAGATTAATGTCAAGAGACATGAAAAGAGAAGTCATCCAGGTTTGCTAGGAGAACCAATCAAGTTGGACAGCAAATCAGCTGACAGACCCATGGAGGCAACAGTCAAGAAACAGTCAGCACCTCAAGAACCTGTCTCCGATTCAGAAGACTGGTTGAAACAGGATTATGGAGACGTCATTGGCGAGGTTTCAGCTTCAGACCAATCAGATAGCAGCTCATCTTCAGATGATGAAAGTGAAGAGCCTAAAGAGAAACCTGAGTCAAAGAAAACAGTTGTTGCAGGGGATAAGGCATCTGAAACGCTTTTGGAGGGGAGGATCATCAGGAAACAAACAGTACCCACCAAACCACACACCCAAAGTTGAAGAACCCCATTGCAGTCTCCTCTAGTAAGCCAGAGTGTGCCAGGCAGGATGCACC
The DNA here is from genome assembly GCF_902806645.1 of Magallana gigas. NCBI lineage: Eukaryota > Metazoa > Mollusca > Bivalvia > Ostreida > Ostreidae > Magallana > Magallana gigas. Next base: position 39,237,234 of record NC_047565.1, on the reverse strand, counting down.
AGTTCCCAGTAACAAGCGAAAAGTGGAAACAGCGGATGCCAGCACTCAGACTGAAGCAAGTCAAAGGATTGTTACGACAAAGCGAACCAAGAGGTTTCGTCAAAATGAGATGGACATTGAGGAAGTAGAAGAAGAAAGATTTGTTTTGTTTGACATTTAAGTAAATGTTGTATGAAAGATTTTTTTTTTTAATTGGTCAGCATGAACAGTTAGTCTGCCTAACATTTGGAGTATTGATATTACAATTTTGTATGAATAAATGAATCTTAAAAATAGTTTGAAAATAAAAAAAACCTTTGTATTTGATCTCTTGGTGTACATGCGGGACGCATGTCATTGGAGGCGTGGGTAGTGTAATTATTCCGGATATTTTAGGTTCGGCCCAGACCGGGTTTTTCTTTTAGTTCCTTTGTTTATTACGGGCCGCCGGAAGGCGGTCCGTTATTTGATATACATTTAAAAAGTGTTACTGCGTTTCTGCGGGATAGTTCTTTTTTAATAGAATTAACATTTTGCTTCTTTTTATGAATTGAACGTCAATTTGCATGTAGAAATATGTTTTATGCCTTATAAAAAATATCACATATTTTTGGTTTTACTCGTAAATGAAAAATAGGTCATACTTAGTAGACTGTCGTGTTTGGCGCGTTTTTATCGAAACTATAATCTATTCGGAAAATTTCGGAGTTCTTCATTCTTTTCAAAACAATGCATCGGGGTCAGTATGCGGGACATACTATAGACCCGAAATACTAACGACCTGAATGTCATTAAATTTTATATGTCAAACTTCAAAACAAGTTGCTGAAAGTATATTAGAATTTTCCATAAAAATTAGTACAACCAATTTTTGTTTTCTTCTTTGTGGTGTGTTTTATGTAAACAACCAATGATTCATACAACAATTATATTTTTTGCGGCCCATTTGACGCTTGCGTCAATATAATTTCTTGTGTCACGTGATACAAGGGTATAAATACGACAGTGAATCAGCTGTCGGCTGCTTACTTAGAAATCAGCAGAAGAGAGAAGAAGACAGTTAGATAACAAAAGGTACCAGGGTTGTTCGGAAATTATTGAGACAAATCGATTACTTTCTTTTCTACATGTAAGTGACGAATTTTGGTGAAAATTGGCATAGACACTGAAGAAACACCAACAAATTATAAAACAAAGTAATATTAAAAGAATATTAAATATTTTGTTTACGACAGTAGATAAACAAGTCGGGGTACCCGGCGCAGCCATGAACTCGGAGATTAAACACCTTAAACATCTACTTTATAAGTGTCCGTAGATTTACAGTTAATGATAAAAGAAATCAAATTAAATATGTTCATTTTGCTATTCTTTGCGACTAACTGTTGATTAAGTTTCACTGATGTTCGAGTTGAAATACGGATATGGTACACATATATTTACCAAACAATAAAAATCTGACAACGACTTTACATTGAATTTTGACGTCAAGGCGGCGCAACGAAAACCATTAAACTGGTGGAAATCTCAGAAGACCTTTTAAAGCCACGCAACTGCGTAAAACACTATACGATGACAAGACAAGGTATAGAACTTCAGTTCATCATATTTTTTTCAGTGATTGTTTAACTAGAATTAGGCCAAAGGGATTAATTAACAACTTCTGACACACTAACTGTTGTCAACAGTTCTAAAATATGTAAAAAAAAAAATGACTGCAGGAGACATTCACAGTAATTAGACTTTCGGGTAAAAATAACTCGATTTTTTCTCTAAAAAAAACAAGAATGAGAGAAAATGTAAATGATGACATCTTGAAATTAAAACAAAAGATAAGAAATAAAGAATAATTCTTATTTCATTTCGTTTGTAAGGTGTTTAAAACACGGGAGCAACAAGAAGCGTTCAAATGACGTTGCGAAAAGTTTGCGGTTGCGCCGGGTTACAGGACGAAGGCACGTTGGTCAGCTTACTAGGAATGATTTATTCATGCCATGAACAAGAAACTTTTCACATTGATAAACTCTATCCTGATTTACGTTTTGGTAAAATTTCAAGAGTTTATCTTTTTTACTAAAAGAATAAGAGAAAATGTCTCAATAATTTCCGAACAACCCTCGTATTGTGTCAATACAGAGCTTGCCCGTTCGTAACGGTGTTAAGTGTTTTTGATAGGCCATAGAGAGGTTGTATTGGTACTGTAGGTTGCAGTCATTTTGGCTTGTCAGTGTGTCACAGTAGGCTTTCCTCGGAGAGGCTAGCCATTGTTCATTTCTCTAGTGGCTGATCAGACTGTCGTCCAGGCCGTTGTGCTCACTGTCCGTCCTGAATAAGGCAGCCTACAGTGTGCACAGTGGTTGAAGGGCTACCACATATACTGTCCGTCCTGAATAAGTCATTTTAGCTGAGTGGTTGACCTCAGTGGATTGTCACTGTGGGTGTGTACTGTCCGACCTGAACAAGGCAGCGCCAGTATACCACACACAGTGTCAATTATATATTTATTATACCCTTGTTAGGCTTTTTAATAATCAATAGAAAATCATTATATTATAAGACTTTGTTAGTGTACACCCAAAACTCTGGAAAAGACCAGGCACGAACCCTTCCCCTGGCAGTACAAGTAGCTCGGTACGTTACAATACCCATGTCCTGTAACTCCTTGAGTTTTGCCTCAACCTTCTCCCTGATAGCAAATGGAATCCTCCTGACTTGCTGTGCTACAGGGGTAACATTCTCATCTATATGTAACATCAACTTAAAGTTCTTTAACTTTCCCACACCATTAAAGTACTTTTCATATTTGGTAAATATATTGGTTTCCGACAGGAAATTTGCATGTGCCACCTTCAGAATTCTGAGCTATGTTGCTGTTTTATGTCCTAACAGGGCCTGTCCATTACCTTGAATCACAATAAACTCTGCTTTCACTGAAGAATTTCCCACTGAAATGTCTGCTATAAAGCTTCCTAGGGTGTCCAGTTGTTTTGAACTTCCATACGGATAAAGTTTTTTACTAGATCTCTGTGACGTACATCTTACTATTCTCTTCTTTAACTCCTCCCATAAGAAGCGATCCAGTACGTTACAACTAGCACCAGAGTCGACAATCATCACAATATCTTCTACTCCACCAATATTTGTGGTAACGGTTGGGTGATACGGTCCATTGACTGTTTCAAGTGTTTCTTGTGGGTTATCCATAGACAATGTAAATTCATAAGCTTCATCAGAGTCCTCCTGATCTGTTGTGTCCACCAGTCTAACTCGTGGCTTCGGTTTGCTGCGTCCGGAATATTTGTGACTATAATTGTGAGTCTTTGGTGTGAAAGATTTACAGCACTTAGCAAAGTGATCTGGCTTGTTGCACTTAAGACATGTTTAACCGATGGCTGGACATGCTGGATCTGACTTAATGTGTCCTCTTTGACCACACCTATAACAAGTTATACTTGAGTTCGGTTTGTGTTTTCGTACACTTACTTTATTTACAAAAACTTCTGAATTCCTTCCTCCTTCAATTCCGGTAGCTTGTTGTTGACTTTGTTCAAAAGCCCTTGCTGTAGTTAACGTTTGCTCGAGTGTCAAATCACCCCTCTCTCCAGTAATTTCCTACGTAAGTGAGATGATTTGCATTTTTCGATGACTTGATCCCTAATATGTTCGTCTGCATTGACAAAGTTACAATGTTGCGCTTTCTGTTTCAATCGAGTCACAAACTGATCCACACTCTCTGTCGGTTCTTGTGTCATCAAACGAAATTCATGCCTTTCGAATGGTGTGTTTACTCTAGGCCGGAAGTAGTTGTCAAGTTGTTCCATAGCTATGTCGTACACCGTCTCATCTCCATCAGGTTCGTGAGCCGCGAGAAATGTGAAATATATATCTTGCATCTTCATACCTCCGCAATGCTCTTCTGTGACGCATTTTCTATCCCTTTACCGACAACAAATAACTCAAAAGCTCTGCGCCATTTTTGCCATCTGACCCCTACCGTAGTCGGTTCTCCATCACAATCAAATGTAGGAATTCCCCCTAAATCAGTCGTAATTAACTGCGCCATTCTAAATCATAGAGTCTGTTCACAATCCTCGTCGCCAATGTAGTATCCTAAGCACTGGATTACTATAGATTAATATCGATTGTCAATGACCCATCACATGGAACACACTATGCATTTCAGACTCTTTTAATCAAGGGCAATAATCCAAACATATATTACACACAGAGTTATTGTTCTTACATATTATAATCATTACACCGATTTTCGTGAAACTTTCAGATCTAATAGATATTAATCCGAACTTAATATACATTTTTTATGTTGATGACGTCATTTCCGTTCTTGAGAAAATGACGTTTTAGCGATTTTTAGAGGGTCGGTTTGTCCAGGGATTTCCTCCTAAACGGTAAAAGATACTGAGTTCAAACTTTCAGGGATTGTAGACAAGAGATTGTAGATGTGCAATTTGGCATTCATTTTTGTCATGCTCAAAAGGCGTTAAAGCTCGCCTGGTCCCGAAAATTGAGACTAAAAAAAAGTCGTAATTTTTATGGTTTTCATAGTTCATCTCTTTTCTGAAAAATATTTTGTTAACACATGTAATGCAAAATCAGTTAATTACAAGACCTTTTATTTGATATCAAGAAAAAGGGGCTGGCTCTTCAAATTAGGGAACCAAAGGGCGCTAAAGTCTTTCATCTGTAGCCCTTTACTGAAGGATATTTTGTGAACAGTTATAAAAGCAAATTTTTTTTTTACAGTTATGCATCCCAGCAATGTAATGGTTTTATCATGTATTACGTAATAAAGGGGTTTTTAGGGGCCAAAAGTCCAGAATTTTTATCACATATATCTCAGAAAGGGAAAAATATTTTGAAATGCAGTACAGAAGAAAAGATGCTAAGAATGATGTACTAGATAATATGCAATTTTTAAAAATTTCGTTAAACGGCCCCTATAAGGAGTTAAGGGATCGGCCACTAAAATGGTCTTTCCCATATATCTCAAGAACGGTAACGAATTTCTAAACAGTTGTTGAACAAAATGTGTTGAGATTTTAATGACCTTTTATTTGAGATCAAGAAAAAAAGGTGGCTCCTCAAATTAGGGAAAAGAGGGCTCTAAAATCTTTCATCGTAGCTCTTCACTGAGGGAAATTTAATGAAAGGCTATAGAAGCAAATATGTTTATCTCTTAGTTATGTATCCAAGTTATGTAATGATTTATTCGTGTGTTATGTAAAAAGGATTTTTTAGGGATCAAGGCACCAAAACTATGACCACATATATCTCAAAAGGGAAAATATTTTGAAATGCTGTATAGAAGAAAAGATCCTCAAAATGATGCACTTTACAAAATGCAACATTCAAAATTTGGTTCAGCTGCTCCAATAAGAAGATAAGGGACCAGCCCCTAAAACGTTTTTTTTTCTCAGATATCTCAAGAACGGTGACGAATTTCCAAACACTTGTTGAACAAAGGTCTTATCCCTGAAAGAAAATCATATCTGACCCTTAGAATGCAGACCGTATTTTTTTATTCTAAATCATGTTTAGCTGTTAAATAACAATATCAAGATCGAACATATATCTCAAATTCTAAAATCAGACGGAAGACCTCCTCGTTGCTCGCAACGAGATCGTGTCTAGTTATTTTTCTTCGTGGTAGACACCCTTAATTTCTAAGCCTTTTCAGTCGATTTTTATGATTTTTACAGGTAAGATGTAATTGGTGAATGTCTCTTTGCATCCCACTTCTTGTCTGAAAATTCACTTTCGCTTCTGAATTATTTCCCTTTTTCATGTATTTTGGAACATGATATTGTCCATGAATCTCCTCATAAACTATCACAGTTAGAGACTTGAAATTTATATGCAAGATATAGTGGTTATGGTAGATTTGCTTGCTTGTTTTAGATTTGACCAGAAGTTATTATCCGTAAAGCTTGCCTGGACCTGAAAATGGTGAAGTTAATTTTTTGACAATTTTTGGGAAATTTGAGATTTGATCACGAATATCTTCATTCTCATATTTTGTTAACACATGACGAGTATTAAAAGTTTATCTATACAAGAGCTTTCAACTGACACCAAGCAAAAGGGGCTGACCCCTCATATTAGGGGCCAAAAGGGGTCTGGGATCTTTTATCTATATCTGTATAATTTGAAATATTTTGTAATGCATTATATAATCAAAAATGTTTATCTTTCAGTTATTTATCTATACAAGATAAAAGTTTTCTGTTGTGTTACATAATTAGGGGTTTTAAGTGGCTATAAATTAAATATTTTGATCATTTATATCTTAAAAAGGAGAAATCTTTTGAAAAGCATTATAGAAGAGAAGATGCTCATAACAACGTTTGTAATAGTATTTAACCACCAAAGTTTAATTAAATGGCCCCTATAATGAGATAAAATCGGCCCCTAAAATAATCTTTCCCAATACCTCAAGAACGGTAACAAATTTGGAAACACTTAATGAACGACATATATTCAAAATAAAAAGACCTTTTATTTGATATCAAGAAAAAGGGGCTGGCCCCTCAAATTAGGGCCCAAGAGGGGTCTAAAGTCTTTTATTTGTATCTCTTTCATAATAAATATTTTGTAATGCATTATAGAAGCAAAAAAAATTATCTTTCAGTCATTTATCTGTTAATGTTTAAAGTTACCTGATATGTTACATAATAAGGGGTTTAAGGGGCTAGAAGTCCAATTTTTGGATCATTTAAATCTTTAAAAAGGAGAAATATTTTGAAAAGCATTATAGAAGAGAAGATTCTCAGAATAAGGTTCATAATAATATGTAACCACAAAAGATATAGGGTCGGCCCCTAAAATAAATCTTTCCTAAATACCTTTTGATACTAAAAAGGGGCTAGTCCCTCAAATTAGGGGATAAAAGGGATCTCAATGTTTCCAATCAAAACTCTTATACATGTATCAGAAACAAAACAAGGGCGTGAAAAACAATACATTAATGATTTAATTGTTGTTTTTTTTTAAAAAGAGGATATAGAAATTGAGGAATAGAGTGTTTAAAATCAAAAAAAAATTTTCTACTATTTCCTAATCATGTTTACCTGGTAAATAGAAAAAGAAAGGTCATACATGTATTTTAACTTCGAAATTGGACGAAGACCTCCTCGTTGCTCGCAACGAGATCGTGTCTAGTTATTTTTCTTTTATTTTCTTACAATTTTTTTCTGCGCGAGTTCTCGGAAATGGCTCAGTCGATTTTCGTGAAACTTTCAGATCTGATAGATATGGATCTGAACCTTTTGGAAATTTTTTATATTGATAATGTCATTTGCGTTTCCGATATTTTAACGTATTAGCGATTTTTGAAGGCTTAGTTTGTCCATGGAATTTCTCCTAAATTATAAAAGAAATTAAATTCAACTTTTTGAGGGATTGTAGATGTGTATAATGGCAACCATATTTGTTTGATTAAAAAGGCACCGAAGCTCGCCTGGACATGAAAATTGAGTTTGAAAAAACATCGTAATTTTTCTAGGTTTTCTTTGTTTATCTCTTTTCTGAAAAATATTTTGTTAAAACATGTATTGCAAGAAAAGTTTATGTTTACAAGAGCTTTGGATTGATATCAAGAAAAAGGGGCTGGCCCCTCAAATTAGGGACCCATATGGGTCTAAAGTATTAAATCTCTAGCCCTTTACCGAGGGATATTTTGTAATAAATTGTTGAAGCAAAAATGTTTATTATATAGTTATGTACCCAAACAATATAATTATTTTTTCGTATGTTACGTAATTAGTGGTTTTAGGTTTTAGAGGTCAAAAGTCCAAATATTTGATCACCCTTTCCTCAAAAAAGAAAAATATTATGAAATGCAGTTAAGAACAAAAGTTGCTTAAAATGATATACTGAACAATATGCAGCCTTCAAAATTTCATTAAACGGCCCCAATAAGGAGATAAGGGATCAGCCCCTGAAACGTTCTTTCTTAGATATTGCAAAAACGGTAACGACTTTCCAAACACTTGTTGAACAAAATGTGTTTAAAATTACAAGACCTTTCGTTTGATATAAAAAATGGGGCTGGCCTTCCAAACTAAGGATCTAGAGGGGTCTAAAGTCTTTTATCTATAGCCCTTTACTGAGGGATATTTTGTAATAAGTTGCAGAAGCAAAAATGTTATTATATAGTTATGTACCTAAATAATATAATGAATTTTAATATGTTACGTAATTAGGGGTTTTTAAGGGGTCAGAAGTCCAAACTTTGATCACCCATATCTCAAAAAGAAAAAAATATTATGAAATGCAATTTAGAACAAAAGTTGCTCTGACAGAATGATGTACTTAACAATATGCAACCTTCAAAATATCGTTTAACGGCCCCAATAAGGAGTTAACGGATCGGCCCCTAACCTGTTTTTTCTCAGATATCTCAAAAACGAATTTACAAACACTTGTTGAACAAAATGTGTTTAAAAGTAAATTACCTTTAATTTAATATCAAGAAAAAGGGGCTGACCCCTCATATTAGGAGACAAAAGGGCTTTAAAGTCTTTCATCTGTAGCTCTTTACTGAGAGATATTTTGTGAAAGGTTATAGAGACATATATGTTTTTCTTACAGTTATAGTATCCAAGCAGTGTTATGATTTTATCATCTGTTACGTAATTAGGGGTTTTTATGGGCCAAAAGTCTAAAATTGTGATCATCCATATCTCAGAAAGGAAAAAGATTTTGAAATGCATTATGAAAGAAAAGATGCTCAAAATGATATACTAAATAATATGCAATCTTCAAAATTTTGTTAAACGGCCCCTATAAGGAGACAAGGGATTGACCCCTCAAACGTTCTTTCCCATATATTTCATGAATGGTACCACAAATTTCTCAGCACTTGTTGAACTAAATGTGTTAAGAATTAAAAGACCTTTTATATTATATCACAAAAGGGGCTGACCCCTCAAATTAAGGACCCAGGTGGGTCTAAAGTTTTTTTCTATACCCCTCAAATTAAGGGACAAAAGGGCTGTAAAGTCTTTCATCTGTAGCTCTTTACTGAGAGATATTTTGTGAAAGTTTATAGAAGCAAATATCTTTATCTTACAGTTATGTATGCAAGCAAGGTAATAGTTTGATAATGTGTTACATAATTAGGAGTTTTGGGCACCAAAAGTCTAAAATTTATATCACCCATATTACAGAAAGGAAAACAGATTTTGAAATACGGTCATGAAGAAAAGATGCTCAGAATGATGTAAATGTTAAACAATATGCACACTTCAGAATTTCGTTAAACGGCCCCTGTAAGAAAATAAGGGATCAGTCATTTAAACGTTCTTTCCCATATATCCTAAGAGCAGTAACTAATTTCTAAACAGTTGTTGAGCAATATGTGTAAATAATTAAATGACTTTTCAATTGATATCAAAAACAGGGGACTGGCCTCTAAAATAAGGGGACCGAAAAACTCTAAAGGTTTTTTTAATAACCCTTTACTGAGGGATATTTTGTGACAGTTTATAGAAGCAGAATAATACGTTGATATATCCTAACAATGTAATGATTTTCTCATGCGTTTACCTTATTAGGGTTTTTAGGGGCTAGAGGTAATAAAGTTTAATCTGTTCGACCTCGATTGGAAGAAATGCAGTATATCAAAAAGCAACGTAAGATAAAAAAAAGATAGAGAAAAGCATTAGTACTCCACTGCTTTTTGTTATCGAAAATCAAAGTCGATGATGTCATATCACTTTCTAAAATAAAACGGAAGACCTCCTCGTTGCTTGCAACGAGATCGTGTCTAGTTTTTATTATTTTTTTCCCGCAAATTTTGAGCAGGCCATTTCTCGAACATTTTTTTGTCCGATTGCTATGAAACTTTCAGGGTATGTAGATAATGTTAAGGTCTAAAAACATATTTTTCAAATTCTTAAAATTCACTTCGGTTATGAGTTTTTGTCCTTTAATTAATATTTGGGGGGGGGGGGGGGGGGGGGGGGTCTTTTGTCCAGAGTTGACCTCGGGAACTACACAAGATAGTTGCATGAAATTTGGTTTATAAATTCACGATCGGCAGCGACAATTAAAATTCATTACTGATAAGATAGCCTAATTGATACATGCATGCTTCCATTGAATAATTTTGTTTAGTCAGGCAAAGCTTTTTGGAAAGCTATTACTTGTCCAAATGTAGTATTGTTTCCTGTGCATGTTCATATGCTTCACAGTAAATATGAAAATGCATGTGTACACCGAAAAAATACACAACTTCTCTTCTGCATTACAGCTCTCTCTTTCCTACAATACCGTTCGTTACTGTTTACATTCGGAGTTACAAACAGGGGGGCCCTGACAAACATTTGCTCTGCGCGGACACATAGAACGTTTAAAATAAGTAGTTGTGTACTAGTCTTATCTTCGATCGAGAACATGTACTTATTTACTAGTATCACTTGAAAAACAATTTTTTAAGGAAGGTACACATATCATATAAGTGCATGTAAGTTTGAAAGCTAGAGATTAACCAGTCATCTTTTCTTTTTGAATTGTATTTGTTCAACTGAAAGGCGTTTTTAAAAAGGTGAATTCTCAAATTCATGAAAAACCCTTACTGTAACTTCAATTCCTTATTTGCAGTTTCAATTATCCTACTAAATAGAGGGGCCGGCAAATCTATAATATTTCAATTCATTATACATGTATAGAGTTAAGAAAAGTGCCTGCTGCAAAAAAAAGTGGAGAGGGGGAAGCAGTCCTCCCTCACCCCAACCCCCGATGCTACGTGCCTGTGATGTTTACATAGCACGGTGTGCTCTGTGGTATTCGCATGATCCCAACGGACTTGTCCACTAATCGGCGCGCAAAAACTATGAATGAGACATTATGGCGCGAAGTCCTGCTTTACCATTTATGCAACGGCTGAGAGTTTGAATGAACTCATCCATTGGCAGAGATCCATGGGGAGGGGGTCAGATGATCGAATTTTTTGACATTGTTTTGTAACAGCTACATACATGTATATTATACATGTACTTTGGATCGGATGTTTAGGAAGAAATTAATCGAATTAACAAACACACTTGATTAGTAGTTGTTAAATGTAGTAAATTAAATGTACATTTAGTAAGACACGCGAGTTATGACCTTTTTTCAAGATTAATGAAATCGTCCAACTGAACGAAAATCGGACTACAGCCCGCTTTGGTGATTTAGTTCCTCCAGTAAACATTCCAGCTGTATAAATATATATTTGTTGTAATCCAAACTGATGACTCTCTTGTTATAATGATAATCCAACACCAATTATTACTGCCATTGTATCATAATATGTTTTACGGTGTGACCGTTGGGGCGAGCGCAGCATGTGATCAAACAAAGAATTATGATAAAATAATGAAAATAAAATTAACAACGCAAATGAATTTGATTGCAAAATAAAATAAAACTTACCTATTTTTTACAGTAAATTTACATAATTCATAGTTTATAAGATTTGTTATTTATTTATAAGTAGAACAATAGTTCCATCTCAGATACAATGTTGTTGAATAATAGAGATTTTAATATAAATGTTCATTGCACTCTATCTCCTCTTTTAAAGTGATTGTAACATACGTCAGTTCATCCCCTTTTTTGCAGTAGACATTTTTTCTTAAACTTACATACCAAAATTGATTGACTTATCATAGAGCCCCCCCCCCCCATGTTTTTTTTTTCAATTTACACATGGAAAATCGACTTATCATGGATTTGCCCCCTCCACTTTTAGCTCACCTGAACCGAAGGTTCAAGTGAGCTTTTCTGATCACCCGCTGTCCGTCGTCCGTCCGTCTGTCTGTCCGTCCGTCTGTAAACTTTTCACATTTTCGACTTCTTCTCAAAAACCACTGGGTCAAATTTAACGAAATTTGGTACAAAGCATCCTTATAGACAGGGAATTAAAAATTGTTAATTAAAATAAAGGGCACAGCCCTTTTCCAAAGGGAGATAATTGCGAAACAATGAGTATAGCGTGCGTGTCTTTAAAAATCTTCTCAAGAACCACTGCACAAGAAAGGCCAATTTTTACACCAAAGATTGTATATATAGTGAAGATTCTAAATTGTAAAAATCGTGACCCTCGGACCAAAACTGGGGCCCCAGGCGGGGTTCTAAGTTTAACATAGAAATACATAGGAAAAATGTTTACATGACTTTTGTTCCATTGTTCAACTAAATTATGCACCAAAAAACCCAAATGTGTCTTCCTGATTATTGACAACTCATTGCATAAGTAAATAAGGTTGTTTAATCAAGAAATGGCGGATGAATACGATAAGGTGTAAAAATTCACTAAATATTTATTTATTTAAGTTTATCGCTTACATTTTATTTGGATACCGTGCCCGATAAAAATAAAAATTAATATGTAAATTTATTTGTTATCGAGCACCGTCTCCAAAATAAATATAAGCGATAAATTTGTCTTGTGATTTTGTTGCAATAATGCAGCTTGTTTGGTTGAGCATTATAGATACGGCAGATCAACGGACGTGGTGTGGATTTATTTGTAAACATCCACACCATAGATAATCTTGTTTCATATGGTAATTAAATTTTAAAAAAGCATTTTTTATTAAAATTGAAAAACACTCTTAATGTGTACAAATGATGAACCCGTAAAATTTGTTCAAAGAGTGTTTAAAGCAGAAAGAAGATAATTTATTTCTGAACTTTGAAATTTCTTCGATCTTTGTAACCATGATGAGTTATGATTCATTATATTACAAATGCATCACTACGTAATTAATAAGGAAATATACTAAGTATACAATCACATGGTGATGTTAAAATTGCATATAAAATATAGTTGCATATTATGGTATTTATTGACTTATTGTACGTACGACCTAACTCAGACAGCGCGTGCACGGATCTCCGCGGGCTCCCTGGTCGAGGACGGATGTGTCCCGGTGCATGGCGAGGGCTATTGTGAACTCTTGTTGATGAACCCATGTTTTATGTGTCTTTGTATGTTGTCTGCTTGGCAATAAATACTATAATATGTATGAATTTAGTTACACGAAATATTTTTTTTCTGATATTATTTGATATACGACTATTGGTACAGAAATTTAAATTAATGATACCCATCTTAAAGCTGAAGCGCCGCGATTTAAATAGCCAGTTTAGATACCAAAGTAAATGAACTAACGCAGAGTCTAGAATCGGTATATACGCTATGTGTATGGTCATGCCTCAATGCATTTGCTTTCCAAAATAGAGCTGCGTGGTCACGCTAATACGTATCGAACACTCGAGTATATCGATCCAGTACGATACACACCCGAGTACCGGAATAATATTTTCGAAGAATTGGGTGACCAGGCAAAGACATGGCATCATCAGCTAGTGCACAAGTAAGCAAATCACTTCAATGCACGCAACACTTTTGATAAAATCCATGTTCCTACAGTTATAATAATACGCAGGTGCCACGTTCTGACTCGTGCAGCCATGAAATCAAAACATCTTAGTCCATGAGACGTTTGCAGATTTCAAGCGTTTGTAGAATTCAGATCAGGGAGCAGTAATTATTTCTTCAAAATGAAAGTGGGAAATGAACAAAACAAACGGGCGGATCATATCTCCCCCATAAGGAATCGTTTTAGAGACTTTGAACTCTTTGGGGAAAATTTTACTAAAATACATAACGTAAACAATTTCCATATGACTGAAATCCCACCTCTTTATCACATCCCCCCCCCACATAAAAAAATTAAAATATGCTGTGGTGCATGTGAATTGAAATTAATTTCAAAATATTCTTACAAAAACAAGAATTTACCTAGCTGAAATAATGGGCCTAAACGGTCATATTTTTGACTGCAATAAAATGGTGTATTGTCTCTACAATAATGACTGGGGGAGGCAAAGAGAGGACAAGAAGTATGATGAGAAATTACTTTTTTATACAATGAGTTTACTGATGCTGAAATCTTTATAGTTTTTGACAATAACAGGCCTAATATCTCTTCAAATAATCATAAAAACTTTACATGTAGTTATGTTTATGTGCAATATTTGATGAATGATTGATCCCAAATTTCTAATTATAGATTATAATATCTACCAATTCAAAACTCGAAGCACAAATATAAATACATATATTTCATTGAGACAAACACAATTACAATAATTGGCAAAGGCCCAATATATGCATATACAGAAGTATTGTTTTATTACACACCAGTATGAAAGATATATAAATATCACTCAAAATAAAAAAATCCTGAAACATTCAATATACAAATCTTTTTTGTAGAGATGCTGTCCTTGTGATAACAGAGGGAAGTGCAAAAGTTGTGCATGCAAGCGGAGACCGTGCAGTAATTGTAACAACACAAACTGCCAGTACAAGTCAACCCAAACTAGGCCTGTGAGCACAGTAAGTACATGTATATATGTAAATTTTAGGAGTGTTGGCCACCAATTGCTGATGTTCACCCTCCCACCACGATGAGGTCCTCCTAGATAGAGAGGGAATAATATTTTGTTGTATTTTGTAGCATCGACACCATCCATATGCGTCAAACAGCAGTCGTAATGTGATCCAGAATGAAGGAGTAAGCCGCAATCAACAGCTTTCTTTGGCGACTGGCCCTGAAAATATCAATGACCAAGAGCTTAGTGTTTCGTTGATGGTATGAAATGTATTTCACGGATTTTTTTTCACAAAATGATACACAGAAAACAAATTTTTGATATTTTTTTTTACATCACAGTTTTTAATTTTTTTTTTTATAGAATGCTGTTGACAGTATGCCTGTTGACGAACTGCGGCAAAGAGTGAAAATCATGACAGCTGCCGAACCAGATTTTGTAAGACCTTTTCTAATGAGGCAGATGGAGGATAGTGGAAGGAATGAAAACTCTAATTCAAATGTGCAATGGTGTTCATGTGGGGTATGTCGAAGTTTTGATGATCCCCGCATGAACATCTGTTGTAGGCAATTTCCATGCATCACCTCAAAACCCGAATTCAGAAATTTGTGCTTGAGGCATGATGTATTGGAGGTTGCCAACATTTTGAATTGGAGTTTTCGGACCAACCAAGATCCTAGTTATCAACTGTCCACATTCAGAAACCAGGCCTACAGAAACTTTGTCCTGTGGCAACATGGGCGACTGGGAGCTGGAAGGCGAATACCAGTTCCTGCCTGTGTTTGTGTTGCCGTGAGAAGACGTTTTCCTGAGGCAAGCGGACAATACAGGGGTTACCATTCTGCTAATTCTGATGACTCTGAATAAATATTGAATGAATTCATTTATTCTCACCTGTCTTTTTTCTGCTCTGCATCTTGGCTAAAAGGATTCGTGATCCCGGATTTGTTTCCCCAGAAAGATTCTTGGCAATTGAATCCAAAGACATGGATTTTCTACTCTTTCTGAACTTGGTTTCAGAAACACCATATGTTGCTCTCATGCAAGCAGCCATCAGTTCTGAAAAATTATACCGGTACCTGGTGATAAGTATTTCAAAAATTGAATGTAAATTTGTACAGTATACAGTGTACTTGGATATATAAAGTAAATGAATGTACATGACTCTGCATATGATGTACCTCAAGATACAATGTATAAGTAATTCACATATTAAATATTGTAGTTATGAAAATCACATAGAGATGACCCATGCCCTATGATTTACAATAGATGAATGTTCTAATGTGAAAGAATTTCTAATGACATACAATCAAAAATTTAAAAGCTATGAGAAAATCTGACTAATTATGGTGTGTCTAAAATAAATAAATGGTATTTTGATTGACAGCTCTACATAAGTATTTCCATTAAAGTGATTTAACATTTAAACAAATACAGATTCTAATTAAATCATTTTTTTTAGGCTTCACAAATGTTTTACGTTTCTAACCTGGAATATATTTAAAATCTTTTGGTGCTTTCTCCTCATATGCAACCCACTGTTTGGTCCTCCTGGATACCTGGCCTTTAGCATACACTTCTCCATCCTGTCCAACCAATGGCATCCTTCCAAGGTGGTTGTTGTGGTCCATGACAGCCAGCATGTTCCTAATATGATAGGCGTCATAACCATAGGATTTCTGTTTTGGACAGTAATGAAGGAGTGTATGGCTAAAAAAGTTTTCCACAGCCCAGGTTTGTCGACAGTTGGTGTAAAATTTCATGCTTCCACACCAATCTCTGTTTGTTACCAACATCCTAGAAAAAGGATTAATACATTTCAGTCAGATCATATAAACACAATGAATTAAATGCATAAACCTTTACAGCATAGAATAAGAAGCAAAGTATTGTAGACTTATCGGTACATGAAAATGGACTGATTCAATATGCACATAAATTTTTTAATTTTGAATTTTGAAAAAAGAAATGAACTAACCGTAGATTCTTGAAAACCACCGTGTCTCTCTGGAGCCAATTGCTGCATTCGGTCTCGTGTTCCTCAGAATGTCGACAACTAGAGTGATTAAATTATAACTAAGTACCCATATCTTTTATCAATGTGTCCAATCTTTTACTACATAAAATGGTGTCAGAAATAAGAATTAATAGTTTGTTGCTTATGAAAGAAGAAGAAACCAATCAGAACGAACCTAAAAGAAAGTAAACCCACACTTAACCCTGAGTTTACTTTTGGGGTTTACTCTAGGTGCACTTGGAGTTTACAAGAGCAGACCCACAGTTAACCCTGAATAAACCCAAAATAAACCCCGAGTGGTCACAGAGAGTTAACCCTGATAAGAAATAGACCCCAGAAAGCAGACGCTATGTGTGTATTTAGAATATACAAGGGCCAAGGGGTGGGGCTTACAGACAGTAAGATAAGTAAGAGATAAGACAGATCTGCTTCACAAATAAGCGGGTAAATTGGACCCCAAAAGCAATACCAGAGTAAACCCAGAGTGGACCAAAAGTAAACCCAGATCGGACACAAATATTTAAAAAGCAAACCCCCATGTAAACCAAAAGTAAACTCCGAAAGTAAACCCGGGGTTTAGTTGAGGTTTACTCTGGGGTTAGGTTGGGTCTGATCGGTACAGTATATGATATAATTATGTAGATAAAAATTCTAAATTATATTTACCGTCCACCTGCCCACACATGTTTATTGTTGATATGGTACAGGATTCCCATCCACCTCTTCAACAGACGCTCGACACTGCCTTTACAAGTACTGCAGCACCACCAAAAATGATTCACAATAGGCCGTATCCATTGCAACAGTCCTCTGCATCCTGGTGTCTTGGCAATATCAGAAAGAGATGTTGTGAGCTTTTTGGCCTTATGCCAAATGTCCAAGCTGTGCTGCAGGTGCTTGTAAGGGTCTGATTCTACAATCAATTTTATTTATAGAAATAGGGAGTACTAAAAATATAATACACAATTGTTAATTCTTATCTCATTTCATTATTGGTCCTAGAATCATGCAATACAGTTTCACATCACCCTCGGGGCTAAAATGAAAATTATAGTGTCATATTGTTTAATAGGGTGTATAAGAGATAGTGAGTAAATGTCAAAACATTTCAAATCATTAAAAAGACTTATGCACGCTATTCAAATATCAAGGAAACTAAATGTTGAGTAGCAGTCATTTTTTGGATTTTATGATTGCATACATACATGTACATTATTTTATGATTTAACATTACTAGTATTTGCTGATGTTCCTAATGTTTCCCTGAATATGTCAATAGAATTTTCAAGAAAATGATGCAATATGACACTGTAGCAACAGCTAGGCATTATAAAGTAACTGTAGTTGCATGTATAATTGAGTAAGACAGATAATGTATTTGCAATTCTGTTCATAAAATCAACCTTTTGTCACACAGATGTATACTTACCCATCAAAGAAATTATGTTTCTGCTAGCATCAGATATGATTTCCCATATAACAAGAGGAGAGGCAGTGAGTAGATGTTGTAGTCCTCTGTCAATGAGAAGCCTTTCCATCTTGGAACTGTGCCTGTCAACTTCCCTGGAATCGCCTACTTCCATGTGTATTATGGCCTTGGTGTTAGAATCCATAAATACTGCAGTTGATCTACTTGCACAAAATCCTGAAAGCATAATAATGGAAACATCTGTTTGGGATTTAAAATTCTATCATTTGGAATTTATTGGGAAATACCTGATCAAAAATTATTAAACACAGTTTCTAAAAAAAGTAAAAATGTACAACAGGCAGATATTAGTTTGGCACTTCATCCTAAGTTGTTGTAAATGTTAGTAATTTATAATTTTAAATATTTACCAGGTGAGTCAAATCGTACATCTACAGCCACACTAAGTGGTAAACCTCCCAACTTCTTGTACACCTCTGAAATGTGCTTATGGAACTTCTCCTCTATTGCAGTCTGTAAAAAGCATGTAAAAAAGGATTTCTTTGTTTTTCTGTTTAGATGTATCATTTTATTCTATTAACTTCAAGATCAATACTAAATTTATTATATCGGTAGATAATATTTACCCTATACTGAAGTTGCATCTTGTAAAATTGGCGGGAAGATCCAACAACAAGGTTTATAAATTTTGCACCTAAGGCAAATTTTTCCCAAGAAGCACCTAAAAAATATTCACAAAGAACTGTAAAAAAAAACCGGTATTATTATCCATAACGTAATCAAGGATACCCTGACAGACACTGTGCATATTCTTTATTCCTTATTGACAAAAGAAGCCATGTGACTCATAGGTACATGCATATTAACAGTAGAATGGCAGAGGATTCAACATGGTATATATATCATATGGGCTAACAGTGTACAATATCATTGATTTATAATATATATGTAAATAAACATGACAGATATCATAAGGAATTAACCATATTCTCTCTCAGCTTCAAAGCTTTTAATAAATATTGACAAAGTTTCTGAATAGATTTGAAGTTATCATGAGTTCACAACTGTATATAATGGCCTGTCTGATTTATGCATCTGCAAATATGGTAATAAACACACCCATTAGGCAATTAGAAATTGTAATGGTAAAAAATGGTTATTAGATCCTATTTCATAATAAGTTTTCTAACACAAATCTCATATGAAATCAATGTCAAAATTTAAAGCACAATCAAGAACATATACATATTAATATTAATTAGCTCCCTACCTGTAAGAAGCACCATGAGTTGGAGTAAAATACTAATGAAGCTTCTGCCTCCATAAAATGGTGTGGAAATCCATTTTCCTGGATGGCCATTCTAAAAATTAATATACATAAGGATAAACATGTACATGTGGTGTCTGAACATAAATAATTAGACATTTATTCATAGAGTAAAAAATTTAATCATCAAAACCTCCAAACCATGAAAAATACGAAGACTATCAAGTCATAAAAAACTTTTAGAAACTTTTGTATACCACAACTATATTTAATTGTGCATTAACTGATACATTTTGTATCAATTCAAACAAAATCAAATAAATGTATGACAATTCAGTTAATGTAATCAACAAATATTAGAATTTTATCAATAAGGAGTATTATGTAATCTTACACAGCAAAGGAATTTGTACTTCACTCCTGCTGGTATCTTTTCTCCTTCAACAACTGTTGACGGGTCTATGGACTCCCCACACTGCTCGCATGTTGTCCTCTTGATGAGACTCAAGAGAGCACCCTCACCAACAACAAATCTCCTCTCTCTCAGAAGAGAGTATTCATCTTCATAGTTTTCTCTAGAAATACATGTATTGATACAGTTTTATATAATCACATGTAACTTATGATATTTTTAGAAAAAAAACATGTACTATTACACAACTTACTGAATCATGTTATAATGGGTTCATTTATGGTAATTTTAGCATACATTGTAGCAAACTAAATATTATATATGTAAACAAATATCAAGTACATATGAATGCTAAGTCCAGGTTATTATATCTTCTATTTTTGTATATTGATACATAGTTTATACCGTGTCTCATTCCACATTTCATTTCCATCTTCATACTCCTCCTCATGCTCCTCTTCCAATGATTCTTCATCACCAAATATCTCTCTTATCAATTCATTGACTTCATCATCCTCCTAGGGGGAATATACATATAACATAACAGCATCTCCTAATAGCCTGTTGCTCAGAGACTAATTTTCAAAGATCTTATATTGGTTAACTATATTATCAAAATTTGATAAATTTCATTGAGCCAACTAAAAACCTAATTAGGCATTATGAGATTTGTACATGTATTACGATTTATTTTTGTTTGAATAAAGAGGGTATATTCCCTATGAGAGAGGAACAGACACATTCATATATCAGAAGCATCATCACGCACAAAGTAAATCACATGTAAATTTGCCTTTTTGTACTATTAAATTTGTAAATTCGAAAAGATTTCAATACTATAAAAGTAAGATGGAAATATCATGACAGACGAGACCAGGACTAGAACCTGGGACCCTGAATCTACTGGTCATGTGATCTACCAATTGAGCTTTCTAGTGTGTGCAACGGTAGTAGTCTAACCAGAGATATAAATAACATTCATGTTATTTATGTCTCTGGTCTAAATATCACACTCTGCAAAAACGCATCATAATTAAAAAATATATAAATATTAAATTCTGTTATTCACATGCTGTATAAATACATTGTTAAATGGCTTTTGGCTCTAACCATCTTCATTTAAATTTAATAATATATACCTCTGAGCTATAATTACATGTATCTTCATCTATCTCCATATTCTCCACAAGTTGGTCTTCCATGTTCAAAAGATGAGAAACCTGCAAAAAATTTATAAATCGGGTATATGATGTCCAGATAAAAGTCATTATAAATATACTGGCATAGGCTAATAACAATTTCTCACCAGTGCATTGTAACACAACTATTACTCATAAAATAACGTGCTGGAGTGAACCTATACAACCTAAATACAAACAAAAACTAACTGTACATGTAACCATGTGGTATAAGATCAGTCTGATCCCCTTCTCCTACATGCGACTATACATGTATAGGTGAAGGACTGATCCAAGGCCAGTATATAGTTTTAAAAAGTATGCTTCGAGATCGTAAAAATAATATAGAATTAGTAAACATAGCTTAATCAAAGCTCACGTTGTAAGTAACAGCATTCATTTAAAATGAAATGCATAGTCAAGACGGCAATGAATGCACTGTGCAAAACATGACAGATATCATATAACTTATAAGCAACATTACAAATTACATGTGAATCGCGTAAATTGAGGTGGGATAACATACATCTTATATATTATTTCAAAAGCAAATAATAAGAAAAGATGTTATTTTATTGATTGCGCATTGGATTTCACGCTAATAATACATAAAACAATTATGTGTAACTTATCTTTTTGCGTTTGGGACTTCAAAGAAATTTCCCTGTTTATAAATTACTTCTCCCCTAATCGAACTTTCGGTTTCAGAATACCGGTCTTGCGCAGTGTTCACTTTATAGCAGTTCGAGCACGGATAATGGCTGCATGACGAGTTAGTTTTTATAAACTAATAAACATGTGGAAATTGTTTAGGAATAGTGTCGGAAACACTTCTTACTTACTTTGTATCGTATTCGGGTGCTGCAACTATACTCGCTATCTTCTGTATCGCCAGGAATCCACTCAATGTACTTTCTTCTATAATTCGTCTATACCTGTGAACGTACGCGACCGTGTTCGAAAGAAAGAGAAATGGCCAGTGTATCTCTTTATATACACTATGTCTGCACGAAATTCATGTTATTTTGTGGATAAGAGTGGTACTTGTTTATTAGGGCTTTTCGACTTTCGGTCGAAAAGACCTATTGTTATTCTGATGTTTCTTATTATTCTTTTTCTCGACAGAATTTCCGTCAGCGATTTTTTGAAAACCAAAAGACATATTGAAACAATTATGCAACAGTCTTATATGACTTTTTAATGACACGCGTATGTAAGGTTTTAGACTTCCGGTTCCGGCACTTCCGGTTTTGAAAAGGGAAATGCTAAAAATTCATTGAAGCACAAAATCTCCATTAATTTTTTAGATAGAGCATTAAAGTTTTAGAATTAGATTCATCTTGTCTTAATGTACAAAATCATAAGCGTTGGCATTTCTGTATCTCTTACCGTTTTTGAGATATTAAGGCTCAAACTTGAGAAAAGGGGGGATGAAAAACATTTTTTTTTTTTTAAACCTTAGATATTTTATAACACGCCAACATATTGTTTAGATAGACCTTTTTAACATATATTTCATTTTTGAATAAAAAACATTGAGTACATCCGGTTTTATGAGCCTATGAAAAATTGTCTATGGGAGTTTCAGTGTTAATCTAAAATCACGCGTCGTTCGTTTTCTCAAAAAGCTTTCAAGTTAACATTACAATATTTCAGATATATAATAATACACACATTACGCAGACCGGAAAAGTTTTTGGGTACACAATTCGAGAAATTTAGGGATCTGCAGGGGCCAACGTACAAAACAGCCCTTTAGCTGTAACTTTTTTATTTCTCATTTGATTTTAAAAATCTTTTCAGTTTATTGTTAGGAATAAAGAGTACAATCTTAAAATTATGGTCCGAGGGGCCACTTTTTGACTCCTTATAGGGGTTTGGAAGGCCCAAAGATCATCACTTGTTTAAATTTCAAATATTTTTTTAGTAAGAGTTATCTCGCGTTTCTGTAAGAATGTTAAGCATAAATACTATAGGCATACCAAGTTTTGTGTCCGAGGAAGGAATACTTACTTCAATATGATTTTTAGAAAATATTCGTCTGGAAATTAGAAGTGTAGCTACCTGTAAAATTCTGAAGTTATCTTTCTTTTCACATTGCACTACTCATAAGTTCCTATCTAAGCAACTGGGGATACCAAGGCGTTTAGAACACTTAAAAATAAATTAGAAAATAATTTTTTTTTTGAACATTTAATTAAAAAGGGATAATGGGGCTGTCGAAAAGCCCTTACTTTTTGTTGAAGACAAAAAAAGTTCTAGTTTTTTTTGCTATTCAGTTCGGAATTCCCGTTTCTTTACTTTTGACACGTACTCCCCGAGATGTTTACATCTCGACCACACTCGCCTAAAATCAGTCACGCATAGCGAACCTTTAGAGTAACCCCCGATTTTAGGACTCTAAGCGGTATTGAATGTTCTAACTGGCTATTTAAATCGCGGCGCTTCAGCTTTAAAGAAAATGTCAGCTCGAGGCCTTTGTGGGCGTTCGGGCCTTTGATGTGTATAGTGAAAAAATCGTGACCCTCGGACCAAAACTGGAGCCCCAGGCGGGGTTCAAAATTTAACATAGAACTACATATGAAAAATGATTAAAAATTTTCTTCTCCAGAACTCCTGCACCAAAAATGCCAATATTTAAAAAAAGGCTGTATATATATATAGTGAAGATTCTAAATTGTAAAAATCGTGACCCCCGGACCAAAATTGGGGCCCCAGGAGGGGTTTAAATTTTAACATACCAGTATATAGAAAAATGTTTCAAAATCTTCTTCTCAAACACTTTAATGCAAAAGATTGGGATATAATGTAGATTCTAATTTGTAAACATCGTGACTCCCGGACAAATAAAGGGGCACCAAGAGGGGTTCAAAATTTAAACATTTTAAAAAATATAAAAGGAATCGTTTAAAAATTTTCTTACAATGTTATACTATGTGGAATAACTATGCATGCATTCCTGGCTTATGTAGATTCTTAGTTGGTAAAATCGTGACCCCCGGACCAATACTGGGGCCCCAAGAGGGGGTCAAAGTTTATTATAGAAAAATAAAGGTAACATGTTAAAAAATCTAGAGGGAAAATGTTTGAAAATCTTTTTCTAGGGAACTATAATACTTCAGCTTGTGAGATTACTCTGCAAGTATCCTTAAATAATGTAGATTCCAAATAAATAAAGCTTTGGCACTGGACTAATACTGGGGTCCGAAGAGGGGTTCAAAGTTTAACATAGAAAGATATATTGAAAATGTTTTTACAAAGTTTTTCTCGAGAACTATAATGCCACAGTTTTTGAGATTACTATGCAAGGATCCTCAAATTGTGTAAACTCTAATGTAGTTGAACCAAGAGTTGTCTTTCTTGATGTTGTTCTGTACAGTCGGAGAGTTATTCCTCTTGATGTGGAACTCTTCTACGTTCAGTTTTTCAGGCTGTGTACGTGCGGTCCCGCCGCAGTGCTACACATTTTCATTCCTATGTTACTATTTATGTTGTAAAAGTCAAATATAAACCTCGGGCCAATATTGGGGCCCCAGAAAGGGATTCAATGTTTAAAATAGAAAAAGCATGATGTGCTACGAAATAGAATGTTACAAGGAACTGCTGTTCAGGTGAGCGATGTGGCCCACGGGCCTCTTGTTAAAAAATTAATTTTTAATTTTTTTTTTAATTTACGCTTTAAAAAATTTGCTAATCATATTATACCAAACAAGAGGCCAATTGGCCTTAACGGTCACCTGAGTAGCATATATCCAATACACAAACTTGTCATGGAGTCTCATATATGCATCTAATTAATTAGGTTTCATACTGGAGTAGAAAAATTATAAATTTGTAATGACAACCACATTTAATTCAAAAAGAACTGTGAAACCTATAATTTTGGTGAAAAACTAAAAGATCTGGTCTACAAAATAATGAATTTAGTTTTCCTTTCAGGTGTGTGGGAGTAAAGAAGATAATTTTCTAACGTTATATGCATTAGCATCTATACATCCATTTTGGCCCTGCCCTAGAGTCAAAACCCATACCCCAGGGGACATGAAAATTAAAATTTCAGTAGAGGACTGGTAAACATAATTATTAGTCGGTTTTTTTATACAGATGTGTGAGAATAGAGAAGAAGATTTTTAAACATTATATGCATTAACACTTAATTGCCATATTGCCCCCCCCCCCTCATGTCCTGAACCCCTGACCCAGGGGCCATGAATTTCACAATTTAGGTAAAGGAGATTGTGGATATCATAACCATGTATTCAGTTTTTTGCCCACATTTGTGGGAGTAGAGAAGAAGATTTTTTAAGATTTAAATCATTTTTACTATATGGCCATATTGGCCCCACCCTAGAGCATGAACACCTAACAAAGGGGTCATGAATTTCACAATTTTAGTAGAGAGCCTCATGGACATCATAATCATGCATTTAGTTTTTAACAAATATATATGGGAGTAGAGAAGAAGATTTTCTAAGATTTAATACATTTTTACTATTTGGCCATATCGGCCCCACCCTAGAGCCTGAACCCCTGACCGAGGGGTCATGAATTTCACAATTTTGGTGGAGGGCTTCATGGACATCATAACCATGCATTTAGTTTTTAACAAATATATATAGGAGTAGAAAAGAAGATTTTCTAAGATTTAATACATTTTTACTATTTGGCCATATCGGCCCCACCCTAGAGCCTGAACCCCTGACCGAGGGGTCATGAATTTCACAATTTTGGTGGAGGGCTTCATGGACATCATAACCATGCATTTAGTTTTTAACAAATATATATAGGAGTAGAAAAGAAGATTTTCTAAGATTTAATACATTTTTACTATTTGGCCATATTGGCCCCACCCTAGAGCCTGAACCCCTGACCCAGGGGTCATGAATTTCACAATTTAGGTAGAGGGCTTCATGGACATCATTATCATGCATTTAGTATTTAACAAATATATATGAGAGTAGAGAAGAAGATTTTTTAAGATTTAATACATTTTTACTATTTGGCCATATTGGCCCCACCCTAGAGACTGAACCCCTGACCCAGGGGTCATGAATTTCACAATTTAGGTAGAGGGCTTCATGGACATCATAACCATGCATTTAGTTTTTAACAAATATATATGGGAGTAGAGAAGAAGATTTTCTAAGATTTAATACATTTTTACTATATGGCCATATTGGCCCCACCCTAGAGCCAGAACCCCGACCCAGGGGCCATAAATTTCACAATTTTGGTAGAGGGCCTCATAGACATCATAACTATGCATTCAGTTTTTTCCTCACTTGTGTGGAAGTAGAGAAGAAGATTTTTGAAAATTTGGCTTTTTTTGCATATTTGGCCCCGCCCGTGGCACCCCAGGGGTGGTAGAGCCATAAATTTCACAATTTAGATTCTTCTTACCATAGAGATGCTTCACACCAAAAATGGTAACGATTGGCCAGGTAGTTTTAAAGAAGAAGTTAAAAATGTAAAATTGTTAACGCACGACGCACAACGCACGACGACGGACGAAGACCAATTGCAATAGGTCACCTGAGTGACTCAGGTGACCTAAAAATGGAGTCCCCCCCCCCCCCCCCCCCCGACCTTGGGATTAGGAGCATGTAATAAATGGAAGTGAAAATAAAGAAACCATTGTAAAGATTTTTTGGATGAGGCTACCATCCACCCCACCACCCCCTTTAAAAAAACAATGCTACGTGTACGTTCCTGGAAATTAACGTTACCATAATTATAGTGAATAAAATATATGTTAGCATTCATCTAAATGAGTGCAAGTTACAATTGTTTCCTATATCTGAGGAAATGTCCTCATTCGTTAGCTTTGCAAGATTTTGAGAGGATTTTTAGCAGATTTACAATAACTTCATTTAGAGTAATTTCCCCTTATTGTGACGTCAAAGTTCACGTTGGCTAAGTGTCGTCTGACTCTTTCAAACTCCCCTGAGAAATAAAAGTACGCAAAGTATACTTTTTTATTTACTTAAAAAGCATGATGTTCTTAAAATTACTCATCTTATATGGTTACAACTTGTTGCGATGACCTTCTCCCCCATTTTTCACCGTTCAAATATGGTGGAATGCTGATCTATTTTTAAATCAGGATTACACACGTGCACTGCATGGTGAACATCCCTTTTATTGGAAAACTTATGCTCGTTGTTATTACATCCCATATAACATTTTCATCAATTGTGAATGTAAATGCTGACACCTTAAAAATGCATCGGTTAATCTTTTTTTGTGAAATATCATGATATTGCTTGATCCCATTGTCTGCACTGTTTCGGAGAATGTAACTTTTAAACCTTAGAGCGTTTTTTTTTTGGAACTCGGGTTCGGTATCTACTCGCGAGTTTTTGAGATAAACAGGTCACATACCACTATTTTTACCCCGTGCTCATTGACCACGCAAGTAGTTCCATTCTAAAAATGTATGTATTATTTCAAAAATTCCTAGGGGTACTAAATGGTCGAATTTGGTTCCTTTTATGGCATGGATGGAAAGAAGAAGGTTTGAAAAAAAATACAGGCAGGAAAAAATTTAGAAAAATTATCTTTACAGGCGCAATAGAAAGGGTGTAAAGAGGCCAATGTTTACACAAATTCCAAAGTGAAAGTGAATTTTTCATGGTAGGGGTTATTTTAGGGGCCATATCTCAGTCCCCTCTCGATTGATTTTCCTGTAGTTTGGATATGTTGTTGGACTAGTGTCATTCTATAGGTATGCCGTATTTGAACGCATTTGAGCCGGTGGAATTTTTTATATGATTTATTTTTGTATAAAGGAATAAGAGGGAAAAATAATTGTGGTCTGTGTCCTATCAGGTCAAAGGTCAAAATCCACGTTTATCAACTTAAGTCTAATTTTTCGTTATTTTTCAAACAATTAGGATAAATAATGACATTTTGTGGGGTTCCTTTTCAATTTTGGCAGATAATATGAAAAAATAACGGTAAAAAGTGTGTGAAATGGATTTGAACGGGGTGTGAACAGCATGGTGTCATCAATGAGTCAAACAGGGGACGTAAGTACTTGCAAAATGTCTAAAAATTAACTTTACTTATCACCCAAATCATAAAAGAATTGATCGATTTGTCATTAAGTTATAAAGCCTTAAATATACCCCCCCTCTCTCTCTCTCTCTTTCTCTCTCTCATATAAATCATATTACATGTAAAAGTATATATATATTTCCTTTAATATTATTTTGATTAAATTATAAGGAGGAAAGTAGGGCTGATGTTAATTTATGATTCCTATGAATGATGACATATTTCACTGCCTAGCAGATTGCATGACAGGACATACAAGCTGGTAAAGGGGTACCTGCTGCCCCCCCCCCCCCCCCCCCCCAGTTAACACCATTTTGACAGAGAAATAATGAAGAAAACAACAAATGGTAAGTTGATTTTATTCATTTATTCATATTTTTCTTTCAATTTAACACTTGAAATCTGATGGTGAGTAGGCATCACAACATTTTCCTCAGTACTTTAGAAAATGTAAACCTTCATGTATAGATATTTATATGAGACATATACATTTTACTGGTTAGAAATAGTCATTTTAGCATCTAAATTATCAATGCCTTGCAAACTTTTATTTAAATTACTGCTTTAAAGTCTTATTATGTCAGTTTTTTCCCCTCTTTGTGTCCTAGAAATGTAACTACCAACAAATGTAGCATGTGTATGAGTTTGGTTGCTGGCATTGAACAGTGGTTGCCCAAGATATATGAGGTCTGCTAGAAGCTTTACTATTTGTAATACTGTAGTAATATCTTTTTGGCACTCTCATCATTAATTTGAGTCTTGGTCATCATTGTTCATGGTAACATACCAGACATTTTCACCTCTAAATGCACAATGTATGTAGAAACCCATGACTTTGAATTGGTGAATCCTCGCTACAAAAGGTATATGATCTCCTCAAGATTAATCACACCAGATAATGCTGAAAGAAGGTGATGGACTTGTAATTTCTTAAATAGTTTCTCGTTAATGTTTGTAAAAAATCCCTACTTTGGATTTTAATGTGTAGAGTTATCTCCCTTTGTTTTAAGAGTACAGTTTTCATGAACCTAGGCTCCTTATGAATTAGGGTACATTTAAGTAATTTATTCAGTGTATATGTAATGAATGGACAAATAGAATTCATTCTAAATTCTTCTAAATTGTTAGATTTGTTTCAAAAGGCATTGTATGCCTATCCATATCAGCCCTGTGTACTCTGAGTTAATCTACTTTGGTCAGCAAGTGCCATTTCCTGAAAATGTGTGAATGGTTCTATGTGATTATCTGCTTAATGTAAACGGATTAGCCACTGTATATTTATCAAAATACCTGATTTCTATAGCAAACTTGATGCAGAATTTTTTAAATATTTTTTCAAGCTCATAGCGTGTGATTAAATGTTTCATTTTTGGCATTATCTGAAAAATTTAGCCATATTTGGGGTATTTTTTTCAAAAATTTCCAAAAAATAGTTCCAGGTGTAAAAGAATTAAATCATCATTAGCATCATCATGTAGACATGTTAGGTTAATAAATGTAATAGATTAATGAAACTTTTGACAAGTAATTAATGTTAAATGTAGTAGCTCTTGAAATTTGAATATTGTGTGTAACGTGCTAGATTTTGCATGTTATTTCAGCCTTCCTTGACCAGATTTCAAAGGCCTATAACTCTGATGCAGAATACACAATTCCCGCCAAATTTCACAAGGAGGTGTATTATGGGTAAATGTGTCTACCAACCAAGTTTCAACAAAATCAAAGAAAAATTGTGTAATTATAAGGTCACATACCACTATTTTTACCCCGTGCTCATTGACCACGCAAGTAGTTCCATTCTAAAAATGTATGTATTATTTCAAAAATTCCTAGGGGTACTAAATGGTCGAATTTGGTTCCTTTTATGGCATGGATGGAAAGATGAAGGTTTGAAAAAAAATACAGGCAGGAAAAAATTTAGAAAAATTATCTTTACAGGCGCGATAGAAAGGGTGTAAAGAGGCTAATGTTTACACAAATTCCAAAGTGAAAGTGAATTTTTCATGGTAGGGGTTATTTTAGGGGCCATATCTCAGTCCCCTCTCGATTGATTTTCCTGTAGTTTGGATATGTTGTTGGACTAGTGTCATTCTATAGGTATGCCGTATTTGAACGCATTTGAGCCGGTGGAATTTTTTATATGATTTATTTTTGTATAAAGGAATAAGAGGGAAAAATAATTGTGGTCTGTGTCCAACAGCGAAAGTTTAAACCCGAGTTTACATCGAGTCCGACTCTCGATCTAAGGAGGGTCAGAACTCTCCAACATGGCGGACACGGATGCATCAGACGCTTCAATATTTTAAATTTACGTAATATATCGATGAGTACATATGTAATTATAAAAAAAACCCATATATGTTGTGCATAGTTAAAGAATACATTGAAACACATATCTTATACATTATCATTTGTTTGTTTTACAATGAATTTCATATAAAAATATTTCAAAAACAGTGCACAGATACCAAGTAATGTATGATGTTTCTATGTCCGATTTATATAAAAGTTATTGATTCTTTGAAAAATTGTAAAAACTGTAATTTTAATTTAAACCTATTTTTTTTATTTTAACTAGAACTGTCCTAATGGGACTAATACCCCCGCTAGGCTAATTTCAAATGGGACAAATAATTGAATTGAATAATAAAGGTTTGGAACACATACAAAACAAAATTTCTAGAATTGTAAAAAAAAAAAAATTAGTTAACAAAGAAAAATTAAAATCAAAATTGTCAGAATTTCACTGTAAATACATATCTATAACAGTAATACATTTACAAGTGTATGTATTTGATGATATATTTTTTTAATTTAATTGATTTAAAGAAAAACCAACAAAATGACAATAACCCCTCCCTTTTGCAGTGAATAGAAATACCGGTAGCCAAGCAATGCTCTTCTGTTGATAAAACTTTCAATATCTTTCTAATAAGAGTCTTGACAGATGCAATTATTGTTTCAAATTTTCCCCACTTTCTCCTATGGCACAATGGAACTCCATATCAGAAAATTGATCCCATAGGACTATGATTTTCTTTGATGAACTTGTTAAATTTAATAAACTCCCAAAACATTACCATAATTACCATACTATGTGAAAATATGTAAAAAAGAAAATTTAATATTACAAACAATTTTAAAATTGCCAAAAACACTACAATCATATCAGTAATTTTGAATTTCATTTAAATTAATGCCCAATAGGGTCACTTCATCAATTTACTTGACAAATAAATTTAAACAACCTCTAAAAATAGTTTAACTTCTTTATTAATAATGATATTATTTATTTCCTTATATTGATAGACCTTTTGGTTTACATGAAACAGTTTTAAAATAGCCCCAAAACCATCACCCATTTTACAGATTATCAATTTCCCCTAAACACATGCTCCATCTGAACCATGGCTCAGATAATGGCTCTCTTGGGACAAATGAATTCAGCCACACTTGTCTTTGATGTTCTTATTAACTCCTAAGAATTTATCATTGACAAACAAAAACTTTGCATTGTCAGTTGATAGAATACTTATAAAAAATATTTTTTTTTTATTAATTAAGACATAAAGACAAAAAACTCCATCTGGATGTATTTATATAAATATATTTTAGAGTGTTTTCTATTAATTAATTAATTAAATCTGTAAGGATTACCTCCCTTACTTTTCAACATTAGTGTACAATATATAGAATAAGGAAAATAAAAACTGTCATAAAATCATTAAATCTTGTCTGATCTTAAAAAAAATTGCAGGTGCACATCTTCAGATGGTGTTCAACATATGTACAAATTTTCAAACTGTTCCATGCAGTAATTAAAAATTCTATAGGACAAAGTTGCGTCTACAGACAGACGGACAGACGGACAGACAGACAGACGGACAGGGTGAAACCAATATACCCCCCTAAACTTCGTTTGCGGGGGTATAATTATCAAAGTTACGTTTAGTACTGATATCTGGTGTTTCTTTCTTTTAAATGTAAAAAAGGGGGGAACACATTCAAATATTATATTGCAACACTTAGTGCAAACACAACAATATGAAGTAATATATAATTTGTTTCTTAAGTACATGTACCTACGCATCTCATTTTAATTCCAAATTTTAAATTTCTTGTTTACGGTGCATAATGTTAATATATGACAACCTCCATTTTGGTGAGTACATGGAGTTAATTTTTCTATTCGTCTTAATTTGTGCGTGCGCATCAAGAGGTTGGTATCTACATATATAGATAAACACTCGAGTTCCAGGAGTATGCCTGACTTCATGACGTCAGGCAATAAGGAGGGATACATTCTCGTGTGAATCGTTTACGAGGAAATTCTGACAGCCACACTACCATGTCAACTTGCCATGTTTAGACTGCAAACAACAGCTGATAGCGGTGTGTCAACATTTTTAAAGGGACTTGGACACGATTTGAGATCAAAAATTTTAGTTTTATTTTTTGCGAATAAAATGGTTTACTGGTGCATTTTAAATGATTGACCAAAATATTGATTGTTAAAGTCAAGATACAAGCGAGATACAGAGGTAAGAATTGATTGTTATGTAAACAAAGCTCGAGTCTTATAGTTGTTTACAAAAAATGTCATGTAGAGAATTACCATTTCTTGGACAAAATGACATGTAAAAAACATTTAAACTTGTTCAGTATCTTCATAAATACTATTATAAACAAAAGAAAGATACATTTGATTGAAACCACATATGTAAAAATGACAATATTCGAGCTGTTTACAAAACAAAGAATTATGAACTCTGCATCTTGCTTATAACTTGATATTTGACTTTGAAATTTTGACATAGCATTATAAACTTCTATATTTATCAATATAAACTTTGAAACTTGAAAAATAAAATTTGAAAATTTTAAGTCAAATCGTGTCCAAGTCCCTTTAAAAGAAGCATGGCCTGCAAGACGACGATAGTGGAAAATTCAGCTCAACTTACGTATGACAGATTATAAAGGCATGTTTTAATACAGGATATCCCTTATTTATTTTTGTTTTCAAAGTATTTTCACTTTTCAATCTAATCCGAAATTCCTCTGACTCTAACCTCCGCTTTTGACGTGCGTCACAATATAAAAGCGGGCGTTAGAGTCAGAGGAATCTCGGTAAATTATCTGTCCAGTGTATTTTGTACGCAACTCTTTTGAATTTCTATGTATTATTATGTATATGTCTTGCTTTTATTTAACAACACACCACACACTGTAAAAGGGGTGGGGGCCCCAAGGTACACAAGATAAGAATGAAGTAATTACTGGCGTGCGACCAGGCCCCGAGGTTATACAACTTTCTTGAGTACGATCTCGTACTCCAAATCGTACTCCGTGCTCCGAACCATACTCGTACTCAACAGCTCAAGGTATCGAGGTTATAAAACTTTTTCATACTCATACTCGTACTCCAGCTGCATGAGTACAAAACGGCGATTTTCTAAGTAAGCTATGAAGCTTTCTCAAGGTCGTACTCAAGACATTTAATCTAAATAAAATGCAGTGCAAACATATAATATTGTTCATATTGTAACGTTGCTGTATTATACGCTATAATTTAATCATATTTACATGTATATGAATTAAAAAGGAAAGTTTTTACCATTTTATTAATGACATATCTAGATATAACGGAGGTGAATTTAAGAGTAAGGGCGAACTGCAACCAGGATTATCAAATTTAACTTTTAGATAGTTTGCTTCATTAATTAATGTTCATATGTACATGTAAATCTACATACAAAATACTGTCACACTCATATTTTCACTGTTTACATGTTTTTACATATTTTCATTCAGTTTCATATAAAGCGTTTATTTCAATAATTCAAATGAACAGAAAGAGGATTTTATAATTCTTAGTTTTCTAACATTTATAAATCTGTGTGAAATTGTGGAATATAAGAATATGTTATGTTTTTCAATCATTCTGTTTATTTCTAAAATCAATGGTTTTAAAAGTGTGAAATTCCTTAACTAATTTTAATGGCCAAGACCCATGTACTAAGCTAATTCTTTTTATTGTAACATTTGGCATTGTTTATTTAGGATAAGTCTTTTTGTGTCTTCTTATACTCATTTTTCTTTGATGTCACTAATTTCATTGTTATCCAATATGTGTGAAGCAATTTACTGTCCAAACACCAGGTGTCATACATGAGACTCTTATTTACTCAAGATGAGCCCCTTTAGCAAAAATGTAGTTCTTACATAGTGTGAATTTTTATTACGCGTTAATCGTCTTTTAACTTACATTTTTCTAAACATACGCAATTGTCACTAATTTCATTAGTCAGTTTTTCAAGAACTAAATTTTTACGACAGGCGAGAGTTGGGCTATGCCCATCACTTACTCGATTGCGCTCTTTGAATAAACACCATTACTTACTGCCCACTCTCTGCCTCTTTTTCAAGCTTCGGGGATACAACCTATTTAGGATCGTCTGATGAAGCAGATATTTGTGTGTATATATATATATATATATATATATATATATATATATATATATATATATATATATATATATATATATATATTATATATATATATATATATATTATATATATATATATATATATATATATATATATATATATATATATCTACCCAAACCGTGCCCGACACAAGAATTTCAACCAAAACACACTGAACGGTTGCGACAAGCAGTCCTCTTACAGCCAAGCCAGTGCTCTACAGAGAAATTCCCCAAAGAAAATCTACAAGGAACCACACAGACTTCTTCATTTCCTTGTTGACATACCTTCGACTACCAAAGTAAAGACATCATGCCTATAACAACAAGACTACAGTGAGGAAACAGCTCCCTAATTCGCAGGTTAGGCTATAAACCCAACGTACCTCAAAATTATCTTAACGCATCGACACCAACCTCCAAGGAAAGAAGCCAAACGTTAGCAGCCACAGCCACAACTTCAACAGTCAGTGACAGAACATCTGAAATGGACACAGAGCCAGGCGATTCTGATAATATTGGCCAACAAACTGAAACCTTCAATGCAGATCCTTCCAGCACGGAACTCTACATCCCCCATCACCAGCCCGCTGTACATTGTATGCGACATCAGCCCACACCATTTCTCCAGTTGGGGCTCTTACAACAACTACGTCCACATCTTAACAACCTATGATGATTTCTCTACCAACTCCTGCAAGTGTCCACCAAACCATGCCTTTATCATCACAGCAGTTACCACTTCAACACCACTCACTACCAGAACACCAGACAGCACTCACAGGACAAAATACCTACATCCCACCAGCACCTGCTACATACCAGCCACCTGTACCTGTTCAAGTACCTGTCCAAAGCCAGAGTTAAGTCGTACTTAAAATCATTCGGATTTTGCTAAGTCGTACCTGGAATAATTCGATTTTTTTCATCTTTTTATCTTAGTTACTCTTGTTATTGGTTTAAGAGCTCTGCTTCTTACAGGAACTTCCAGCTTTACTTCCGACATTAACGGAAGACCCACTCGTTGCTTTGCAACGAGCTTTGCTCTAGTTTTCTTCTTCTTTTTGACGTTTCTTTAAACTGTAATATCTCGCTTGTTTGTCATTAGATTTTATTCAAATTTTCAGGGTTTATTGGAAATGACAATAGCTTACTATAGCACAAAATATTATGAAATCGCTACTTCCGGTTTTGAGTAATTCCCCTTTGAATATTTTTTAATGGGTCTCGTGTACCTGCAAAGGCTCCGAGTTGATCCGTAGCAAGTAGTTTTAATTTACAAATCTTTAATGTAGACACCTTGAACGTTGTCCTCCTAGTTTTACATGTTTGATTAACCCACGTATATCTCTTAAAAAATTACATCGAAATTTATGTTTCAAAAAATGTTAAATTTTGCTGATATCTTTGCTCAATAACTTTTTAGTTGTAAATTTTTTCTAGACACATATAGTACAAAAGTTGTGCAGAATATTCAGAGCTTTCATTTGATACCATAAAAAAGGGGCTATACCCTAAAAAAAGGGGGGGGGGTCTAGATCCCTTAAAAATATTTGCTTCATAACTCTAAAACGGTCAATTTTTCGATATGGGCGTCGCTGCAAAAAATGTTGTTTGTGACTTTCTTGATCTCATAAAACTGTTTTTGTGTTCGGTTATTGCATAATATGAGGGTAAAAAGTAATACATGTTGACCAGTACTCGAGGCAATTTGGCCAATTTAACGAAACTCCCTCGCCGGCGGTCGAGAAAATCGGTCACCATGGTCGCGGCTGGGCTACCTAGCGGTCATCGGTTATCCAATACACGAGAGTTGCGTCTCTTATATATGAGTTTATTTAGCCGCAAACTCAAGAATTGTTTTAGTTTTGATTACACATAAAAGGTTATGGACTAAACGATTGGGTATCAATTAAGAAATTGTTCAGTTAACTAATAAAAGCAATGTCATTTTCAATCTGAAGCAATATCAGACATAGATCAATTGTGGCTTTTGAGTTTAAAAGAAAGAACTTCTATTTGATAGAATATGGTCATTATACTGCAAACTTTTCAAATCTTCCTGACTTCTGAGCTGTGCGTGTCCGAACGTTGTACCTTAAAGCTGACATGAATTCATAAAAGCATTTGATCGCCATATTAGTTTCGATCGCTCCTCTACTGCCACTGGGGTATATATACCGCTTGAGAAAGTTACGGTCGGTTGCTTTCCGATCGAGGCATTCACGTTGCACGGACTTCAAAATGCATGAACTACACATTGTAGTAAAATGTAGTATTAAAGAATAAAGAAAACAACAATCAATGAAATGCAATATTTATTTATTCTTTGAATAGATGTCCAAGGTATCCGTATTATTTTGCACAGACAGTGCTGCCTTACTTCGTATGCACATCGAACATGTGTGTCGTTCATACAGAGTGCATAACGTCTGCATCTTTTTGAAAACCCCGGCGACACTACATCCAACACAGTAGCTAAATGATAGTAAATCCAAGAAAGTAACAACGTTTCCATCTGTTCCTACAAAATGCCCCGTTTCTAAAATCCATGCGATATAAATTGACATTGCT
The DNA here is from genome assembly GCF_902806645.1 of Magallana gigas. NCBI lineage: Eukaryota > Metazoa > Mollusca > Bivalvia > Ostreida > Ostreidae > Magallana > Magallana gigas. Next base: position 39,200,425 of record NC_047565.1, on the reverse strand, counting down.
CGATCTGCCGCAATTATCGAGGAATTTTCGAAGTATCTGCGCCTGGATTACAGTCTGTCTTGTTTCGTCGTTTATTGGATGTATCTTGCCAGTGCAGTGGTTGTCATATTATTTTTGTTCAAAACGCGTTTTTACAAGTCTTTTCGTCCAAGATAACGTGTTTGGGTGTATGAAATTCCTAAATGCGGTGAAGCATGAATAGTGCCCTCGGCCTTATATAGGGGGTGTGTAGCAATGAGCAGAACGGCTGCACTACCCATCGGTAAGCGGTTATCTAATACACACGATTCGCACACCGCGACGCACACTTAGATGAATATGAACGTGTTTGAGTTTATATAGCCGTAAATACAAGAACTGTTTTAATTTTATGTTATAAAAGTGTGTCCATCTTGTATTTATTCAATTAAACATTTGAGTGTAAATGAATATTAATGAACGATATTACTACAAATCGGAAACATCGTCAGACATAAATGAATGGTTGGTTTGTATATCTAAAAATGTTAACCCCCCCCCCCCCACCCCACAAATATTAAATGATGATTGTCCTTAGCACATGACCGAGGAGATCCAGCGCGAGTTGACAAGTGATTCGCGGTCGGCTCGTACCTTTTCACGCGTTCATGTTTCATGTTTTGCACTGACAGAACTATATTTTATTATGTTTTCAACTATTATAAAGGGTTTAAGATGAAAAGATAAATTTATTTTACTTGTACAGTTGATTAAGCATTGATTTAATTATACGATAGCGTACAAGGTTGTTTAAATATCAAATCAAATTATAATCAAAGTTCCATGTTACATGTTTGCGGTAGGTGCTAGCACGATAAAAGAATGTCCTGAATTGAGGCATTTGATGATTATTTTAAAGAATATTCACATGAGTTTTAAACAACTTAAGATTAGATTCTATCGGTCACATATTAATCACTCTGTAGTTTTTCTTGTACATGGTTGTTCGTTTCAGTGTGGAAGGGAACTCATTGCTGCGTCCCCCCCCCCCTTCTCCCGCCCCGCTAACAAGTGCTCGCGCTGGATTTTTTTTTAATTGGCGAAAAGATATCCAGATCTGTCGAAAATCATTTTTGGTGACTACCTCTTATGTGTAACATTTTCTACTCAACGTGTTTCACTTTCCTACCCGTTTGTTTATTCGGTCAGTCTGTGTTAATTCAAACGCCACGTGCGACCGAAAATCCTGTGTCGCTTTAGCGCACACAACTCAGAACATATGTAATTGAGTAACAGTTGGAAGGGTGCTTTTATAAACAATAAGACTATTATTCGAAGTCAATCATCTTCACATTAAAGATGTGAAATCGTAACCTGAGAATGAGGCTAATAAATTAACCTGTTGAACACGCTAAACTTCTTTAGTTATGAACAGAATAATTCATAATATATTATAAAAGTCAAAGGAAATTTTGTTCTTGGGAAATACGACTACATTATGCAATGCAGTCGATCGCCATAGAAATCATCAAAGTACTGCAAGTGTCGACAGATTTCTTATTTCTTTAAAAGACCATGATAGTTCACTTGACTTGCAGACTATAATATAGGGACATATCTGCCACCCAAAAATATATGCGCTTCTCAAAGTTTCACTTAAGTGCGTTATTGGGGATTTTATTTATTGCTAATTGTATGAAAATTGATAAAAAACAAACCTTTTTAAATTAATTGAAGTTGTGTATTATGAGGTTGTAATGCAACTTAATTTACTTACAAGGTTAGCTACAGCCAGTGAAATACTAACTTTAGGTGAACAATGAATACCCAATATATTAAAATACAAGATAAATAGTTTCCAGAACTATAATACTATGCATGTGTATATGAAGTTTGCACCCTCATTTGTATGGCTGTAGGTGAGGAGGTAATGGTGTATCGATGTACATACAGTGTATGACTGCACATACGGATTCCGGACCGTGGCTACTGACGATACCCATGATAGTCTTTAAATACATCAATGCGCAGTTTGATCTAGAAACTAACCAGTTTCATAACTTCTTCAAATTTCTCTAACACGGACTGTCTAATTCCTTCCCATAATTCCAATTTACGCAAGCGCAATTGAATTTTTTTTTCAATTTAATTAGTCAACCCACTGACATAAAAATAAGGATTTTGCATATTATTACATCGTCGAGAGAAGTAATATTCATTTCTGTGAATAAGGTTATTTAATTCACGTTACACAGCGGTGTCTCTATGAAACAGCACCGTCTGGTGTAAAATTTAGATGCTCGCTTTTGCATAAATTCTCCCGCTGATCTTTTTTTTTAGCTGATTATATATTATTTTTGAATGTCCAAGTCTATTCGTATCATATATATTATAACTATGCTTGCTACCCTTTGAAAATTTAACTCGCCATTAAACATCTCATTTTTTAAAGAATTTTTGAAACGATTACACAAACTGTGTTCGACAAATAGTTTTCCTAAAACATTTTCTTCCTTTTTTTTCAAAACACGTTTTATATACAGGCTTTCAATTACAACACGTTTAATCGTTTGACACCAAATCACATATTTTCAACCCGCAGCAACAACGGAAGACCTACTCGTAGCTTTGCCACGAGCTCTGCTCTAGTTTTTTTAAATAGGTTTCTGCAATAGAAGAAGCAGAACATTCTCGTGACAACAAAGAAGTAAGACAATGTTTTTGGTTTCATTTTTTACATTACAATTTTACTATTAATTAGACTCTTGTTGCTATAGCAACAAAAAGGTCTTCCGTTCCTCATGTATTAATCAGCACAAAAAATCCAGTTATCTTGTAAACAGAAAATGGATATAATATATACATTTTGTCTTTTCTCAAAGTTTGGATGTTCAAGTTTTTGTTAGTTACATTGTATAATATCTCGTTGAAAAAAATGTTTTGTCTCAGGACTGGAAACGAATAAACGGAAGTGATTTAAGAAATGGAAAGTAGATATTTTAATATATTTACCTACGGTACGTTACTGTCATCACATTGAGTAAATTGTTAATAAAAAAGTTAAAAGTTTAAAAAAAAAAGTTCTATTGCTTGAACGCTTCGAGTAATAACCGGAAGTGACGTAGGACCAAATGAAACCCGTTAAACACATGTTCTATCAATGTCCATGATCTTTATAAGTTTTGTGTCTTGATCTATCACAGTTTTTGAGATCTTATGGGTACTTTGTTTTTAAAAAAGAAGGCTACCTGAGATATTTGAGATGTCTCACCGGAAGTAAAACTTTTATTGTTTACCATGTGTGGATGACCTTTTGTATTTTTACAGCCTAAAAGTTACTTCCATCGTAAGTAAACAAAAAAAATTGAAATTGGGTGTACTTCCTGTGACGACCGGAAGTTACGCGGAGAAAACAAAATAGTGTTTACACATGAATATACATAGGTCTATCATCCCACAAAGTTTGGTTGTTCAAGTCGTTACCGTTTTTGAGATCTCGTCGAAATAAGGTTTTTTCTCTCGGGACAGGAAACGTACAAACGGAAGTGCTCAATGTAAATTGTATTAAATATTCCTTGTATACCTGCCTTTTCTACATTATTGTTCATCTAGCTAACTACAAATATCAAAGAAAAACAGTTAAACTAATAAACAGCTCGATTTGTTTGAACTCTTCCTGTGTGGACTGGAAGTGACGGAAGACAAAATGAAAGCGGTTAAACATATCTTCAATCAAATGTCTATCATCCATGAAAGTTTCGTGTCTTTATCACTTATTGTTTATAAGATCTCGAAGGTACAAATTGTGTTTTAAAAAAGCTACCTGAGATAATTTAGATATCTCACCGGAAGTAGAATTTTTTTGTTGATTTAACATCGCATAGATAACCTATGTATAGATTAATACAGGTGACACTCGATGGCTCGAACTTCGATCTCTCGAAGTTCTTGATCTCTCGAAGTGAACTCACTGTCCCAATTTTTTTCTCTATATAACTAAGCAAATTTACTCTTGATCTCTCGAACTCCGATCTCTCGAAGTTCTTGATCTCTCGAAGTAAAACCTGGATCCTGTTATACATATTTCATTGTTTTTCACTCTTGATAACTCGAAGTGGTTGCTGTGTACACACGCGGCTGATCAAGCGTATAATTATAGCTCCGCGTGGACCATACCTGGACGGTTGAGTGAACTCCTGGGGGCTAGCGTGGTAGTGTTAATTGGTTGATTACGTAAGTGACACTACCCATTGCTTCCTTCAAAGGGTAGATAAGTAATTTGTAAGTGATCTATTAATTTCAACAACTTGTGAATGTTACGGTAAATGCTCTTTATTTAAAATATTCTAACGTAATGATTAAGAAAACATAATATGCTTTAAAGTTTTTTAACGTGAAAAAATACACTTAATAACCACACAAGTAAGCTCTGTATTGTTTAAATTGAAGTAATGTAGCAGAAAATACGACTGAAATCATGTCAGACTATCCTTCCATGTTATAAATTTAAATTTCCGGCTACTATAAATTTAGAACCAAAATGACCGGAACAAAAAATTCCGGATTTTTTTAAACTCTCGATCTCTCGAACTCTTGATCTCTCGAAGTTTAATCATGGTCCCCCGAAGTTCGAGTTATCGAGATTCACCTGTACTTAGATATTTATTCTATGAAAAAGGAATTAATGCGTAAAAATAATTATTTTTGAAGTGCTTCCGGTGACGACCGGAAGTTACGACGAACAAAACAAAATAGTTTAAACACATCTAAGCTATAGCTCTATCATCCCACAAAGTTTGAATGTTAAGGTCATTACCGTTTTTGAGATCTCGAGGTGACAAGCTTTTTAAATGCGGGACAGGAAACGGACGACAGGAAGTGAATTTTGATAAAATGAAAAAAAAACCTCGAGATATTATTATTCTCTTTCATTCCAGAAAATTTCACGAAAATCTATCTAGCCATCTCTGAGAAATCTTGTGGACAAACAAGAGGCCCATGGGCCACATCGCTCACCTGAGGAACAATAGGTATGATAAAATCAGCTTAAAGGAGTCATAATACAAACAATCTGGACAATGTACAATAATACATGTAGATCCTGTATAAATAAAATCCATTTTCCCCCTGGATATTCTTATGTTTATAATCATTAGTCCCTTTTCTAACAGGATGATTTTATAGTCATATCACATGTTGAGTATTGCGATTCTCAAAAAAAAACCCTTAACAATTGTTTATATATGGGATATAAAGCTACATCAAACTCTGAACCTTCTTGTGAGGCCGAAGAATTGTCCTGGAGACAAGTCTTAACAATTATAAAGAATCATCTGGCTAAATAGTTTCTGAGAAGAAGATTTTTAAAGATTTACTCTATATATTCCTATGTAAAACACCCCCTATGGTGGCCCCACCCTACCCCGGGGGTCATTATTTTCACAACTTTGAATCTACACTTCTTGAGGATGCTTCCACACAAGTTTAGCCTTTCCTGGCTGATTAGTTTTTGAGAAGATTTTTAAAGATTTACTCTATATATTCCTATGCAAAACTTCGACCCCCATTGTGGCCCCACCCTACCCCCAGGGATCATGATTTTCACAACTTTGAATCTACACTTCTTGAGGATGCCTCCACACAAGTTTAGCCTTTACTGGCTGATTAGTTTCTGAGAAGAAGATCCTTAAAGATTTTCTCTATATATTCCTATGTAAAAATTGATACCCCTATTGTTGCCCTACCCTACCCCCGGGGATCATGATTTGAACAAATTTGAATCTACACTTCCTGAAGATGCTTCCATTTTAATTTGAGCTTTTCTGGCCTAATAGTATTTGAGAAGAAGATTTTTAAAGATTTTCTCTATATATTCCTATGTAAAACTTGATCCCCCAAATGTGACCCCACCCTACCCCTGGGGTACATGATTTGAACAAACTTGAATCTACACTACCTGAAGATGCTGCCATTTTAATTTGAGCTTTTCTGGCCTGATTGTTTTTGAGAAGAAGATTTTTAAAGATTTACTCTATATATTCCTATGTAAAACTTCGAGCCCCTATTGAGGCCCAACCCTACCCCCGGGGGTCATGAATTTCACAACTTTAAATCTACACTACCTAAGGATGCTTCCACACAAGTTTCAGCTTTCCTGACTGATTAGTTTCTGAGAAGAAGATTTTTAAAGATTTAATCTATATATTCCTATGCAAAACTTCGACCCCCATTGTGGCCCCACCCTACCCCAAGGAGTCACGATTTTTACAACTTTGAATCTACACTTCTTGAGGATGCAACCACACAAGTTTCAGCTTTCCTGGCTCATTAGTTTCTGAGAAGAAGATTTTTAAAGATTTACTCTATATATTCCTATGTAAAACTTCGAGCCCCCATTGTGGCCCCACCCTACCCCCTGGGTCATGATTTTCACAACTTTGAATCTACACTACCTGAGGATGCTTTCACACAAGATTAGCTTTAACTGGCTGATTAGTTTCTGAGAAGAAGATATTAAAAGATTTACTCTATATATTCCTATGCAAAACTTCGACCCCATTGTGGCTCCACCCTACCCCCAGGGATCATGATTTTTACAACTTTAAATCTACACTTCTTGAGGATGCTTTCACACAAGTTTAGGCTTTCCTGGCCGATTACTTTCTGAGAAGAAGATTTTTAAAGATTTACTCTATATATCTCTATGTAAAACTTAGAACCCCCCCCCCCCCCATTGTGGCCCCACCCTAACCCCGGGGATCATGATTTTCACAACTTTGAATCTACACTACCTGAGGATGCTTCCACACAAGTTTAGCCTTTACTGGCTGATTAGTTTCTGAGAAGAAGATTTTTAAAGATTTACTCTATATATTCCTATGCAAAACTTCGACCCCATTGTGGCCCCACCCTACCCCCTGGGTCATGGTTTTTACACCTTTGAATCTACACTACCTGAGGATGCTTCCACACAATTTCAGCTTTCCTGGCTTTATGGTTCTTGAGAAGAAGATTTTTGATAATTTCTCGAAATTTTTCCCCTTGAAAACGGGTGTGGCCCTTAATTTTCACAACTTTGAATTCCCTGTGCCTAAGGATGATTTGTGCCAAGTTTGGTTGAAATTGGCCCAGTAGTTCTTGAGAAGATTTTGAAAATATGAAAAGTTTACGGACAGACGGACGGACAGACAGACGACAGACAAAATGTGATCAGAATAGCTCACTAGAGCTTTCAGCTCAGGTGAGCTAAAAAAAGGGAAGAAAAAAATAATAAAAACACTAGACTCTTGTTGCTATAGCAACAAAAAGGTCTTCCGTTCCTCGTGTATTAATCTGTACAAAAAGTCCAGTTATCTTGTAAACAGAAAATGGATTTAAAATATACATTTTGTCTTTCCTCAAAGTTTGGATGTTCAAGATTTTTTTAGTTATAAATTATCTCGTTGAAAAAAGGTTTTTGTGTCAGGACCGGAAACGAACGAATCACTTATCTAAAATATTGAAAGTAAATTCACTATAAGGTCTTCCGTTGGAAACGAAAGACCTTAATTATCATCAGAATTGACCATTGATTAATGATATTTTTTCAATTTTGTATAATTATGTGTGTTCAGTGTCAATTAACGCTTTAGTTTATTGATAGTAGTTCATTTATTTTGTAATAAATAGGTTGAAAAAGCACAAACAATTACAGGTAAGAACCTTTTTTGTTGATGTAAATTTGAAGAATAAACTACTAAGTGAGAAATGTCAGTACTTTTAACAATTCACTAATGTATATAATAATAGTTTATTTCCAATTTTGGGCCCAGAGGGCATACAAGATTACAGATATTAGATAGAAATGCCTAAAAGAGAGATTCTACATATAAAATGTATATTATGTATACTAATGGTTAAAACAGAATATTATTTTTAAAAGATCATCTAAAGTAAGACTTCATTGTGCAAATTTTAAGTTTGTAATTGAGCAAGCCTATGCATTAAAAGTACCCAATTACTTTTTACCATCATGATATATAGTATGTGAAACAAATATTTATCTTCTTCAGCGAGATATTGAAGAGAAAAGGAAAGTGAAGAATACTCTTGAGGTAAATTTCTGATTTGGTCTCAGTTTTCATTGAAACAGTAATCAAGACTCTCTCTCTCTCTCTCTCTCTCTCTCTCTCTCTCTCTCTCTCTCTCTCTCTCTCTCGTTGTACACACCCACCCACGCACACGCACACACAACCAAACACAAGCATGGGATATGTTTGACCACATTTAAAACATACATGTATATGTTATCTTATTATACTTCAAAATAATTAATTTTGTATAATTTGTAGCGGGATATTGAAGAAAAAAGAAAAGAGAAAGAGAATCTGAATGTAAGTTAAATAATTATATTTCATAAAGGTAGATATCATTAAGCTTTAGTAAAATTGTTTTTTTATTGATTATTAGAGGTTTAACTTTTTAACAAATAAATTCTTTTTTTTAGCGAGAAGTTCTTGCTACCAGGAAAGAAAAAGATGATCTGGAACAAGAAATAGGATTATTAAAGGCATTTATAATACTAAAAGTAATAAGAAACAGTACGAAAACAGTAAAATCTTGGTATTTATTTTCGTCAGATATTTGAAAAATATTTACATGTACATGCTGAGAAACTATTTCAACATACATGTAAAGGATATATTTGCATTTTTAAGAGTAACTGTGTAACTATAAAAAAGTGAAAAGAATATAATTGTGTATTTATTTATTATACTATAAATATTTAACATCCTAGATGGATATCCGGAAGATTCTTAAAGAGAAAAGTTCCCTAGAAGAGAAGGTAGAGGCACTTAAGGTAACATAATACATTTGTAGTTAAATTGGAGGATTAATGATTATGCAACTTCAGAGTAACCCCTTTAAATGACTAAAATTGCAAATAATATGGTTAGATATTCAACATCAAATCTGACTTTATGATTTCAAATTTATTTTACCCTGAAGAGTCAAGCATCTAGGATCTGTAAAGACCCAAGTAAAGCAGAAGACTCATTGCCACTAAAAGTTAGTACAATAACATGTTTTACTTATTAGTGTTAGACTTTGTGAAGTGTTCAGGGGTCAACATTATATAAACAGTGCCTGTTTAAGAGGGTAACAGTTGAAATTGACACCCCGAGAAAACCATTGTCAACAGACGCGAAGCGGAGGTTGACAATTGTTTTCCGAGGGGTGTCAATTACAACTGTTATCCTCCCAAACAGGCACTATTCATTTTGTTATACTAAATGTCTTAATTTTAAAGAAAACATCACTGCTTTTAGATAGGAATAACGTGAATTCAAAGGCGAACCGTACGCGCATGATTTTCGCGCATGTAACAATTCGTTATGTTACCCGTTGCTAAGTGCTATGCTAACGCTGAGGGTAATAGAACACATTATGAACTGCGTCTAAACCAATCAGATTTCAGTATTTAACATGAAAGTATAACAAAAGCACATGGTTATATAGAAAATAAAGAACTTGCGCATGTACCCAGGATGTTAAATATTTATCTTACAAAGCTCAATTTTACGACTAAAATATGAATTCTTACTATGTTTTCAGAAATCAATGCTTTAAAACTTACATTTAAAAGCATGACAAATGAAGGGTTTATATTCAAGTGTTTTTGACTACCTATAAGCTTTTGACATTGGTATTATCATTTTACAGACGTTAACCTGCAGGCAGCCTGAAAAGAGCATGCCATTTTCAACCCCCTCCACTCTCTCTGAAGGATCAAAACTACATCCTGCGTTTGTAAGTAAATTTTGCATTGCAGTATCTTGCATAAACAAGAGGCCCATGGGCCACATCGCTCACCTGAGGAACACTACGTATGATAAAGTCAGCTTAATGGAGTCATAATACAAACAATCTGGACAATGTACAATAATACATGTAGATCCTGTATAAATAAAATCCATTTTTCCCCCTTGGAACTCGGATAGCCCTGATTGCTGCCAATATTTACAAGAACAGACTTTAATCACCGCTCCTGCACATATATAGGGACTCAACGTTACGCAGGCAGGGATGACCGGACACCTACGCAACTCAACAGGTACCAACGTTTACGCAAGCAGGGATGACCACACACTTGCGCCAACAGCTCAAGCTAACGCAAGCAGGGAGTGCCACACACTTGCGCTAGTAAGGCCTGAACACCAGCAGGGATGACCATACATTAGTGTTCCGCCGCAACCACCACCAATACAAGCAGATATGTCTGCACACTTGTTTTAATGCGATACAGGGCAGGAATTTGTATCAACACGTAGATTAGATAGAGCAAGGATGTTCACACACTCAATCTATCCATACCTGTTCAAGTTTAACCCTAAACAGTCGCTCATCAAAATGCAATAGACACTGTCCCTATATATGTGCCAACCTAAAATAATTCATAGTATCTAAAAATTGGAAATCAAAAATAAACAAACTAATCCGGCCTTACCCAAAACTTCTTATGCAGAACAACTTATATACATTGAATATTTATTATTGTAAAAAAATAATCATCACAATAATTGGTTAACAGTGGATGCATTAATTAAAATAATCAAGAATCAATAAATCAAGGGCAATAACTCAATACAGTAATACAAAAAGATTCTAATGAAAAAATAGCTGCCTGCTTCAATTTTATAGTCATATCACATGTTGAGTATTGCAGTTCTCAAAAAGATCCTTTACAATTGTTTATATATGGGATATTTAGCTACATCAAACTCTGAACTTTCTTGTGAGGCCAAAGAATTGTCCTGGAGCCAAAGTTTTAACAATTAATAAGAATCATCTTGCTGATTAGTTTCTGAGAAGAAGATTTTTAAAGATTTACTCTATATATTCCTATGTAAAACTTTAACACCCCCCCCCCCCCATGTGGCCTCACCCTACCCCCAGGGATCATGATTTTCACAACTTTGAATCTACACTACCTGATGATACTTCCACACAAGTTTCAGCTTTCCTGGCTGATTAGTTTCTGAGAAGAAGATTTTTAAAGATTTACTCTATATATTCCTATGTAAAACTTCGACCCCCCCCCCCCCCCATTGTGGCCCACCCTACCCCCAGGGATCATGATTTTCACAACTTTGAATCTACACTACCTGAGGATGCTTCCACACAAGTTTCACCTTTCCTGGCTGATTAGTTTCTGAGAAGAAGATTTTCAAAGATTTACTCTATATATTTCTATGTAAAATTTGAACACCCCCCCCCCCCAATGTGGCCTCACCCTACCCCCAGGGATCATGATTTTCACAACTTTGAATCTACACTACCTGAGGATGCTTCCACACAAGTTTCAGCTTTCCTGGCTGTTTAGTTTCTGAGCAGATGATTTTTAAAGATTTACTCTATATATTCCTATGTAAAACTTCGACCCCCCATTGTGGCCCCACCCTACCCCGGGGGTCATGAATTTCACAACTTTGAATCTACACTACCTGAGGATGCTTCCACACAAGTTTCAGCTTTCCTGGCTGTTTAGTTTCTGAGCAGATGATTTTTAAAGATTTACTCTATATATTCTTATGTAAAACTTCGACCCCCCATTGTGGCCCCACCCTACCCCCGGGGGTCATGAATTTCACAACTTTGAATCTACACTACCTGAGGATGCTTCCACACAAGTTTCAGCTTTCCTGGCTGTTTAGTTTCTGAGAAGAAGATTTTTAAAGATTTACTCTATATATTCCTATGTAAAACTTCGACCCCCCATTATGGCCCCACCCTACCCCCGGGGGTCATGAATTTCACAACTTTGAATCTACACTACCTGAGGATGCTTCCACACAAGTGTCAGCTTTCCTGGCTTTCTGGTTCTTGAGAAGAAGATTTTTGAAAATTTCTCGAAATTTTTCATTTATTTCTAATTATCTCCCCTTGAAAACGGGTGTGGCCCTTAATTTTCACAACTTTGAATCCCCTTTGCCTAAGGATGATTTGTGCCAAGTTTAGTTGAAATTGGCCCAGTAGTTCTTGAGAAGATGTTGAAAATGTGAAAAGTTTACGGACGGACAGACGGACAGACAGACGACAGACAAAATGTGATCAGAATAGCTCACTTGAGCTTTCAGCTCAGGTGAGCTAAAAACACTAATATTCTATATCACTACGAGGTATACATGTATACACATTACAACCAATCTTTATACAGAAGTATACATGTATACACATTACAACCAATCTTTATACAGAAGTATACATGTATACACATTACAACCAATCTTCATACAGAATTATATACGAAATGAAAGGCACTGCCAAGTATAGTTTGTTATATTGGTCATAATACAATGTATGGATTTTACATACATGTTATTTACATGTACATATAATGATTAATTTTGCCATTAACAGTTATAGGTATATTGTAAAAATCAGGAATTTGGTCCTTTTACTACACTTCAAGTTGTATAAAGATAGCAATTCTTGAAACAATTACTACATACGTTAAAAGAAATTCTGATTGTACAACAAATCGGGTCACTGAACACTTAAATAATTGGGAAACTTAAAAACATATTCAATTAAGACTGAGTATATCTGGTATATTTCACACTATTTTGAAAATACAATGAATTCAGTGAGCATCCTCGTTGTAATCTTTATTATTTCACTTTTTACGGGGGCCCATCAGCGCACTTGTTCTTTATTTTGAATAAATTAAAAAGTTTATGAATCAGTTATAGAACTTACATATGTATTATACTAATTTACAGGTTACTGCCTACACGCCAGAAGAGAAAGTCATCACATCTGCGGTTGTTGAATACACCATCCGCAGAGTGTACATGGGGGCATTGGAGGAGGACAAATTAACATACTGCAAAACGCCATTGAAGATTAATTCAGAGTTGGGACGGCTTGCGAACTATAAACTTGATTTTTTGCTCAATTTTTCAATCAGATTTTAATCAGATTGAATCCTCTCGCATCTGGAATTATTATATTCATTGGTTAAAGCTGACGTCATGCATAATGCGTCAAGATTCAAGATTTCGATGAATTAGGCGTTCAAGCAGCCACACATTAAAAAGTACGTTTTCTAAGTCCTGGCATAACCACTATTTTTCAGAAAGCATAAATAATCATATGAAAACATAATATGGCGTTCAAACTATAAGATATGAAGCCCACCGATACTTTTAAAAACGATGCTACGTACGTGTCTGATCACTTATTCACCTTACGAATAGAAAAAAAATCCGAAAGTTTAATTAAGAATTAATCATATTAAAATGATTTCTTTTTTTTTGACATTTGTTTAAAAACAATAATTATTGCTTATTTTGGCGCTGTTACAAAATATTTTACTGCAAAATCTGATTTAAGCATAATGAGAGAATATATATTACGTTGATTAATAGTATTTCATAAAACACTAATTATTCAAATCAAACCTTATCTCGTATTTCAAACCGGAATAAATATCTTCTGCAGTGAATATCAGTTCGGTTTCTCCAAAAAGTAGTTTCTCTTCAACCAACGTTTCACTGTTTTGTTTATTTGGAGAAAATGGGACCTGTAATGTGCCAAGCAATTTACAGTCTGGGTCATCCACAAACATAAGGTTCTTTTTTTCTGAAATAAACAACCCACATTCTAAAACATTTTCTCTGTTATAAGGAACCCGAAAAACCTGGGATTTTGTGAACCCCTTCATGATCTTATCTCCTTTAGTAACGATCTTTAAAAATACATCTCGGCATCTTGATGACTTCCCCCATTCGACCCTTTTCTCTTCTGGATGAATATCTTCGTTGAATTCCGGCCATGTCTGAAACCCATATGTAAGTCTTGCTGACCTACGCGGGATAGCATCAGAGATATGACCAAAATAGACGGCACCCTTCAAAACAGCCAGTTCGCACTGTTTAGGTACAATGATAGATAGGTTGCAAAAGTTTTTCTTGATTGCATCCTGGACCAGTAAACATCTAGAAAAACTGCCAACCATAACAATAATTTTTACATCCTTTGCCCGAGATTCCTGGAAAATCTCGTCAATATGTTTTACTATTCCATCAATAGTTTTTTTAAAGAAACCCCTGAAAAAATGATTATCCAGTACAAGTTTTCCAACCTCAAAGTCCATTACGTTTCTATGCACATCCTTTTTCTGAATTACTGCATTGAAAGTTTTGACTCCATGAGACTTTTTGGACAAGTCTTGGAGAACCCTGGGAATGATTATTCGAGTATTTCCACTCTCGTTGGGTTTGATAAGTTTTTTCTTGGCATGAATATTTTGGATGATTTCTAAAAATTCCTCTTTGTGTTCCATTTTGAATTCCTCCCAAGCCGTTTCCCCGACCAATTCTGATAAAAACTTTATGAATTTATCATCGACAGATTTTCCTGCCCATAGCCCTACACTTGTTGGAAGAACTTCGTCTAAAGTTTTATCTTCACATTTGTGATGCACTGTTATGTTTGCTCTAGTACCTAAATGAAAATATCAAAACAATTAACAAACAATAATAAATAAATCGCTCTTTAGACTCTAACGCCATACGTGTTACATGTCTGAAGGTAAGTTTCAAAAGAAATCAGCATGGTGCAAATGAATCAATACACAAGGCATGTGAAATTATCTTATCAAGTCGGAGATTAACTGAATTTGCCAACGTTGTAGCATAGACTTCCCGCCCCCACCCTCGCATAGTTTTTCCCACCGGAAAAACAGGCCCGCTGTAAATCCCCTCACCCCAGGAAGAAAAAGCGCCCCAGCATATTTCCACCTAAAATCAAAATTAATGTAGAGTTTTGAATTCCCCATGCAAAAAATAGCGCCCGGGTATAGATTTCTCCCCCTCCCGTTTACGAATTGACAACTATGATCACATATTTTACTGCCAGTGTATTTATCTTATATTCATCGTGTTTAAATATACATGATATATCATTTATTTAATTCATTAATTATGTGATATTCAAAGAATAATTTGTAAACAAATTTTTATTTTGTAGAATTGTTCGATTTACGCCCGAAAATATTTTGGGAAGCTGGATGGTCAACAAACTAACCATTAGATCTGTCTTTCTACACTACTATAATAAATTTATAGACTCGAATTTTTGTAATCAATCAAGCTCAGCTATTTAATAATCAACGAAAATTCATCAAAAAATTCCGGAAATCATCTGAAGTTTTTGAATTTTATAATCTTGTGCATGCGCATTACATCCATGCTAAATCACGGGAGGCTCTTTAGTTTTATTATGTTTCCACAATTTCACATTTGCATGGATAAACTCAGAAACGATAAAACAAAGGCGTGTAAATTTTCATTGGGATTTTTTTTTCTGCTCATCCAAGAAATTACGGGAGATAACTCTAATACAGTGCATTTACAGTAACTATATAAAATCCCAAGAGTTTTAAATAACAACATGGTATTTAAAAAAAACGTTCTATAAACAATATTGAATTCTGCAATAATAGAATGTAACTAGACATGATCTCGTTGCGAGCAACGAGGAGGTCTTCCGTCCGATTTTTAGAAGAAAATATGACATCATCTACTTTGATTTTCGACAACAAAACATGATTTGGAAAAAGGAGTGAAGTACTTATGCTTCATTGCATCGCTTTTTATAAGTTCTATTACATTGCTTTTTTTAAATGCTTGCATTTCCTCCAATCAAGATTGAAAAGATTAATTTTGTTTACATCTGGTCCATAAAAACCCTAATTGGGTAACGCAAGAGAAAATCATTATATTGTTAGGATATAGAAACGTATTATACCTAATCTAGCATTAATAACCTTTCACAAAATGGCTCTCATTTAAGGGCTATAAATAAAAAAAATTAGAGCCCTTTGATCCCCTAATTTAAGGGGCCAGCCCCTTTTTCTTGGAATCAAATGAAAGGACATTTAATTCTGAAAACATTTTGTCAACAAGTGTTTAAAAATTCGTTACCGTTCTGGAGATATATATGAGAAAGAAGGTTTAAGGGGTCAATCCCTTATCTCCTTATCGGGGCCGTTTGGCGAAATTTTGAAGGTTGCATATGGTTAAGGACATCTTTTTGAACAACTTTTCTTCTGTATTGCATTTCAAAATATTTTTCCTTTCTGAGATATAGGTGATCAAAATTTTGGACTCTGGTCCCTTAAAACTTTTAATTACGTAATACATGACAAAATCATTAAATTGCATGGATACATAACTGTGAGATTAACATATTTGCTTCTATAACCTTTCACAAAATATCTCTCAGTAAAGGGCTAAAATTAAAGACTTTAGAGCCCTTTGGTTCCCTTATTTTAGGGGCCAGCCCCTTTTTCTTGATATCAAATAAAAGGTCATTTAATTATAAACAAATTTTATTCAACAAGTTTTTAGAAATTTGTTACAGTTCTGGAGATATATGAGAAAGAAGGTTTTAGGGGCCGATCCCTTATCTCCTTTTAGGGGCCGTTTAACAAAATTTTGAAGGTTGCATATTGTTAAGAACATTAATTTGAACAACTTTTCTTCTGTATTGCATTTCAAAATATTTTCCTTTCTGAGATATCGGTGATCAAAATTTTGGATTTTTGGCCCCTAAAAACCCTTAATTACGTAATATATGACAAAATCGTTACATTGCTTGGATACATAACTGTGAAATAAACACATTTGCTTCTATAACATTTCACAAAATATCTCTCAGTAAAGGGCTACAGATTAAAGACTTTAGAGCCCTTTGGTTCCCTTATTTTAGGGGCCAGCCCCTTTTTCCTGATATCAAATGAAAGGTCATTTAATTCTAAACAAAATTCAACAAGTGTTTAGAAATTTGTTACCATTCTGGAGATATATGAGAAAGAAAGTTTTAGGGGCCGATCCCTTATCTCCTTATAGGGGCCGTTTAACAGAATTTTAAAGGTAGCATATTGTTAAAAACATTAATTTGAACAACTTTTCTTCTGTATTGCATTTCAAAATATTTTCCTTTCTGAGATATGGGTGATCAAAATTTTGGACTTTTGGCCCCTAAAAACCCTTAATTACGTAATACATGACAAAATCATTACACTGCTTGGATCCATAACTGTGAGATAAACATATTTGCTTTTATAACATTTCACAAAATATATCTCAGTAAAGGGCTACAGATTAAAGACTTTAGAGCCCTGTGGTTCCCTAATTTTAGGGGCCAGCCCTTTTTTTATATATCAAATGAAAGGTCTTGTAGATATAAACTTTTTTTGCATTACATGTGTTAACAAAATATTTTTCAGAAAAGAGATAAGCTAAACGTTTTTTTAAATCGATTTTCGGGACCGGGCGAGCTTTAAAGCCTTTTGAGCATGACAAATATGAATGCCAAATTGCACATCTACAATTTCTTGTCTACAATCCCTGAAAGTTTGAACTCAATATCTTTTACCGTTTAGGAGGAGATCCCTGGACAAGCCGACCCTCTGAAAATCGCTAAAACGTCATTTTCTCAAGAACAGAAATGACGTCATCAAAATAAAAAAATGTATATTAAGTTCGGATTAATATCTATTAGATCTGAAAGTTTCACGAAAATCGATTCAGCCATTTCAAAGAAATCGCCTGCACAAATGTTGTAAGAAAAAAAAAATAATAATAGGGAAAAAGAAACCGAACGAAAACAATAAGGTCTTCCGTTGGAAAACGGAAGACCTTAATTATTGATTCAAAATGCTTTGTTATGAACAATTTGTCTGTTTTTTTCAATGAAACTTTATTAATTTTCTCCAAAATCTTTTTGGAGCGATTCTGCAATTATCAGCTACATTAAAGGTGAATTGGAGGCCACAGTTACGGCCATTCCCACGACACAATTAGATTATTCCAATTCAGCAGAGTGTATTGAAAGAAATTAAAAGCAAGTTTGGTTATGCAAACAATATGTTAACAATATACGGTGTGTCGATGTATCTATTTTGTAAATGTCTGATATCATATGCAATGTCAACCCGTGTACGCACGGGTCAAGAATCTAGTACCATTAAAATATGATTTGTTAAGCTATAAACTATTATTTTGAAAAGAAAAATTCCACAAATTATTCCATATAATACCTTAAAACTTGTGTGTAATTAAAGCCCCTCTTTATAAGTACATAATTTAATTCTAGTTGTAACGCGCTTTCTGATTGGCTAAAAAATTATTTTATATCGTATAAAGAATGTTGCCTACGTCATAGTAAGACTAACGTCTAAAATGTATCAATACGCATGACGTAACGTTTGAATTTTGTACAATTTTACGTCATTTTAAAGGTAAAATGACCGTTTATATATACAAGGAATAATAAAAAAATTAAATTATAAGCAATGAATTCAAAATTTATTAGTTTTATACGATATAAAATGGTTTGTAACAGTTTACGCTTTTTTATAAACCGCTTCGCGGTTTATAAAGCGTATACTGTCCCAAACCATTTTATATCGTATAAAACAAATAAATTTTGAATTCATTCCTTAAATAAATACAGTCTAAAAATTGTTACGACCATCGAGCCCTCTTAAACTGAATATCACTAGTATATTCATATACAATATAATTTTTTATAGACTTTTTACGTTAAAAATCATAACAAAAAGTTTTCCCGTAAAGTCGAATGGAAAAATTTACATACATGTATATCCGAAAAACAAATAGATGCACGATAGCATCTTAGAAAAGCTACCATAATGATTTAAAAATCAAACTGCAGATGTCCGAGTGACACTTTTCTTGCATTATTATCGGTGTGAGATCGATTTGTCCAGTATGAGACAGCAGTGTGAGATTTTTCTATCTTGCACGGTGTATTACTACGCCGCTGTAAAACGTAAACAAACTTCGTCTGCTGTATAGAAATGTAAAATGATTGAATGAACTAATCCATTAAGTACATGTAGTTATTTCGCCTAATCAATTAAGGTCTTCCGTTTGTCCAAGAGTGTTCTCATAAAGTACAATGTACAATTGATATCGATTTCAAAATTTCAGGGATGATAGACAAAAGATTGTTTATATGAACAAAAATATTCATGTTTGCCTAGCACAAGAATTAAGCGCCGGAGCTCGATAGGGCTCGAAAATTGAGATAAAAAAGCGTTGTAATTTTGCTTGGTTTTCTTAGTTTATCTCTTTTCTCGCAAATATTTTGTTAAGACATGTAGAAGAAAAAATATTTTAAGTTACAAGATCTTTTGTTTGACATCAAGAAAAAGGGGCTGGCCCCTCAAATTAGGGACCTAGACCCTTGAAAGTTTTCACTTTATAACTCAAATGCGGTTAAGATTTTGATATGGCTGTCGCTGCAAAAGTTGTTCATTATGATCTAATATTGTTACAATAATATTTTGTTCGTGCATTGCGTAATATGAGTGTAAAAAGCTAGACTTGTTACTATGTATTTGTGTTTTATTTGGCAAATAAACGTGGTATTTGTACGTATAACTGACATAAAGGGTACCAGATTACATACGGAAAGTGTTTAAACAGTTAGTTATTTTCTAGTGAAACACATTATGGACAAAAGAACTTCTTCTATGCAATGCATTTGAGTCGCATTTAAAATCTAGCTGGATTCCGAGCTTTGTATGTGAACAATTACGTATCCGATCCCTTGCCCGCGGCGGCATGACTATTTAAAAGCACAAAAATAGAGCAGTATACATTTGTACAACAGTTTTGACGTTTACATATTTTATTTGTTATAATAGATCATATGAAAAGGACAGATGTCAATGTCGTTATACAACCATACTAGCTATGACGTAAGGGGTCAGTTTAAACACGAGGCGAAATAATTTTGTAAATCTATATAGTCGTGTAATGAGAGATGTTTTGTAATAGGATATAAAAGCAAAATTAAGTATAATACGTTTATATATCCTGATTGTCTCAAGCTTTACCTAACTAGGGTTTTTAGGGACCAGAGGTAAAAAAGTTTAATCTTTTCTATCTTAATTGGAAGAAATGCAAGTATTTTAAAAAGGAACGTAAGAGAACTCATAAAAAGCATTACAGGAAAGCAACAGTACTCAACTCCTATTTCCAGATCATGTTTTGTTGTGGAAAATTAAAGTCGATGACGTCATTTCACATTCTGAAAATTGGACGGAAGACCTCTTCGTTGCTCGCAACGAGATCGTGTCTAGTTACAATTTATATTTTCATTGAAAAAAATTGTCCTATGCTCTCTTTTTGACTTGCACTATTTGAAGCACGCATACGTATAGCCCTTAAGTAATCTCTTGAACTTTATAACAGAAAGTTAACAGAAATCGTTTTTTAAGTAAAATATTGCGAGAACAATAATCATTCCTTATAAAATCGTGTGGGATGGTGAAAGTTCACCTTAGTGCCAAGAGTCAGGGTCTACGACTCGGCAGAGCCTAGTCCTAAACCGAGAATCTTGTCTCCGAGATGGATTTTTACCATCCCACACGCGTAATACTTAGTAATGAATAATTCCATAAAATTAATTAATTTTAATTTTTATTAATTTTCAAATGTTAGACAGTATCATAAATGGCAAACATCATGTGCCTAAAGCGCCGACAAACGAAGTGGACTCTAAGAACAAGTGAGCAAGAAAGGGAACGAGATAAACCTACACATTCATCGTATTTTACAGAATTTTACTGTACTCGTGTCATATTACTCATTAGCTTAACTGGTAGGGTGCTGGATTTTTTATGCTAGAGATCCAGCTGGTTTTGTACACTTATAATAGCAATACTTTGTATCTGCCTCTGCATCTTCACAATGTCAAGTTTTTGTGATATGGTACTCCATGAGTAAAGTTCTGTAATCACAAAACCTTGACATTGTAAAGATGCATGATGTCTCTGTTACATGTAAAATAAAAATGTTACTATCATATGCAGCCATCAGTCATAATTCACAGTGCTGCAAAAAGAAGGCCTGATGTAGTAGAAAACAACCCTACAGGAACACAGCAACTCATCATACAGGCCACAGAACCCAGATAGCAAGCTTACGTTGGCCCAACGTTGGCTTATGGTTGTAAGGTTGGCTACATATCGCTGTTGGTAGAACGACGTTGGACCAACATTGGACCAACCTTGTATTTATCACTGTTGGTGCATTGGCATCGTTCCAATATTGGATCAACGTAGTTCATCCAACATTGGTACATAAACATTGTACCAACGTTGGGCCAATATTAAATTGATCTCGGTGGGCGCGAATACACTGTACCGATGTCGGGCCGACTGACTAAAATGTGTGTTTTGAATTCTTATATAAATGATTATTTTACAGATGAACAAAGTATATAACTTTGAAACTGGCGTGTCTTTGAAAAAAACTATTGACTTAAAATCTTTTATACTTAAAAATCTTTAGATTAATTTAGATTTATATTATATTGAATACATTATAAATATATAATGGTTACTATAAATATAAATGTATTTAAATGAATTTCAAATTTAGAATATTAGTTGTTTATTTTTTTTTTAAATGTAAATGACTATACTATGTGTGTCCATCATGAAGCATTTTACTTGTCTACACTTTGAATGAAATGCAGTATCAATGCATAGTAACTTTTCTGCACTCGTGAATGAAACATTACCGCCAAAAGAACTGTGATGTCATTTTTGACAAATCCATCAGAGTAACTTGATCTTATGCCATCATCATGGCTGCCTGCAGGAATAATGTAAGTATGCAGATGTTCTTTTACAGATTTTTATTATATATGGGTGATTATTATACAATAATGTTCTCAAAACTTTGAAATGAAAATTTAAAAGGAAATTAATGGCAATTTCCGTGTACAGACATCCTCCTGCTGATGTTCACACTCGGTGACATGGCTGTCTCCTATATTATTTGTGAAGATGAATAGAACCATGCAGTTTATCGGCTCAAGTTAAGGAACATCTAAGGTACCTGAATTTAATATTATGATAATATTCAATATTTAGGGTAGGAATTAAAGACACAATTTTTTATCATTGATGTGAGATGATCAGAATATAGTATGTTAGACCAAACAGTGATATAATTGTCCTCAATGCAGCTTTAATAAATACATCTGTCGTATGTTTGTATGATAAATCATCGGCATGATATGCTGATAATATTAAATCAGAAGCTGTGGGTCTTGCACGGATCTAAAGAAGGTCGGATATATATAGACCCCCCCCCCCCGCGCCTCCTCCCCGGAAAAATCAAATTGACTTAGCCTATTCACAGTAAAAAAGCAGTAATATTGCAAAATAATTCTGATACACATATTAAAACTGTGCAAAGTAAAATACGCCCCCTTCCCGCAAACAAATTTATTGTTTGATTGAAAACTTAATTAAATAAGACACAATAATGTATTACATTTTTTTTTAAATCGTTATATATTGAGGATTTTTTCTGCATTATTATTTTTATAATGTAAATGCAATTCTATTTATATCAATTTATTTTTTCCACTTTATATGATTATTTTTTTTTAATTTACAGCAGCATTTTGCGAAAACGGGCTTTTGAAGTTATCAACGAGGTCAGAGCTAGAGAACTAAACTGGAACTGAACTAAGGATAGTGACCAAACGCATTTATTGGGATTTGTTCTTCATCTGATTGGGAAAGGGGATGAATATAGGAGTAAAGAAAACAAATGAAGAAGATTGAAGGGATGTGGAAGTATATAGATCGACTATAAAAAAAACATTTGAAAATTTGAATATTGATTATATTTCTGTGAGAAAACAATAAAGATTAGACTTACTGTTAATCTTTGTGAGATTGTTTTGTAAGGACAAAGTTTGGGGAATATTGGTTGGATTAAATCGTTGCCCCAACATTGGGCCAACGTTAAAACTGTCAATCTACTGACAATGGGCCAACGTCACACCAGCGTGTTGGTGCAATGTTGCGCCGATGAGCAAAATTTCATTGGGCCGATGTTATTTTCCAAGATTGGGCCCACATAAATGATAACAATGGGCCAACGCTGGGCCAATATAAGCTTGCTATCTGGGAACATATCCGTCAGGCTGCAAGCAAGAAATTTTATATATTCACAAAATTTTTAGAAAGCTGATTTTAAACCAAAGACCCACTTCTAGCAGTATTAAGTGTATGAATTCCATACAAAGGAAAAAGGCAATTTAATTTCTTTGATAAACAAGGAATCTGCATTGACCGAAATTCTGATATGTATGCGATTGGGTCATAGAATGTACCGACAGATCTTACATGTAGATGGTATTGGTGACTTTACCTGTGATAGGAACATAAGCAACTTTAAAAGTTCTTTATGGACTTCTCCTCCATAATATGAAGATACAAAGCCGAATATTCTGAATAAGTATGGGCAGAGTAGACTGGAAGGTGAAAAGATTACACTGGAAGCATTTTCAGGTAAATACTAGTACGTGTTTTTGTTATTTTTAACAGCATCCAAGCATTCCTTCAAACCCCTATACTGCTATGACAAAAACAGATGACCTTTCACTCGGAATTAACGGTTTCTTGAGGTTTGTTGACTCGTTTTGAGTATAGCACTTGCTTTGGTGAGAATCAAGAGAGATATTATATGAATTATATTGTATTTACATTTACTTTCTTTCCCCCTATCAAATTGCATTGATTTTTTTAGTGATATTTACGCATAACACAGAAGACCCAATCACCAAATCTGGTGCGTATGAAAAAAATCTTCCTTTAGAATTTCTCGTAGAACACGACTGACTCTTCTAGCGACTTCAAGCCAGATCACGACCTGATATTATACTTACGCTGATTAATATTTCACTGATGTAAACAATTTAACAGTAAAATGAATTCAATTGATTAATTTTTTAGTATGCCAAAAGTAAATTCGTCAAATTACAGAATGAAAAATAAAATTCGGTTATAAGTAATCAAATCTCTGTGCACTATCTTTGTCAGCATGATTCGGCTGTTCCAATGGCTCTTCCCGTTATTTGCACACTACTCGTTGAATAAGGCAGAAATTAAAAAAAAAAAAATCATGTTTTTGGAAAGAGAATAAATGTTAAAAAATGTAAATATAAGCATTAAATCATTATTTTTTGAAAGATGTGGTCTCATAACTGCAACGGTGTGTGCAAACAAATTTTCATAGCGCGCGTTATTCAATTTGTATGCACACACCGTTGCAGTTATGAGACCACATATTTCAAAAAATAATGATTCAATGCTTAAATATTCTTCTTAATAAGTCGAGAAACGTTTGTGTATGACTCACAGTGAACTCGCACTAGATTCCTCGCGATAAGTATACATTGTAAATGTGGATCAAGCACCGGTATTGGGTGTTGCATGTAGTGAGTACTCGCTATAATTTTATTTTTCAGTGTAAATTGCGATCCCTTCACTTAGATTTTGATTTAATTCGTTTATGGCTTAGATAAGAGTGGATGATATACACGCTAGTTCTATGGTTTATTTATTTTTTGGCGTTACAGCCACATCATGTAATAAATGAAAATTTCAAAGGCGGAAAATTACACGTAGAAGATTGCATATGGTCAAACCTTTAAATGGGAAAGGGCAATTAAACCTAGAAACGGCTCTAACGTAACATACATGTATTCACCCCTGCGAATGTGTTCAGAATGATTTCTTTATCGTTGCTAAGTATGTAAATCCAGAGGTGCTCGAAAGTATGTTACGTAAGTACTGGTCGCTTTTCATATCATATCCTACTTTGTTAAAACATGACAATCTTTTGAGATGTATGTCTTATTTCACCATACAGCGGTTATTTATATTAAACGATAATACTCAGAAAAGAGTTATCGTTCGTGTTCAACCACGTGTAGAGTGTTTGAAAATGTAAATATTGGGTTGCTTAATAAAATCAAAGCCATGTTTGATGCTTGTGGTGTGCAATACCATGTTTTTGAAAAAAATAGTGAGTGTCTGTTTTGCATAAAAACTTAGCATATCGAGCCATTTTCAAGGAATATTCTGCATAAAAAAGTATAGTCTGTTGCACTATTCATACTATTAATAGGTCAGGCGCGGATTGAAAATTAATCCTCAGGGGGATTCTCTACAAAGCGTGTTAATTGTTGCAGCAGCAGACAAAAACTATTTTCTGTATTGTCACATTTATTTCTAGAACACATTTTAACCACCAATTAATGAAGATAAAATTTAAAATCGAGATATTCATGCACTTCCTGTTCAAGGGGTCACGACCATCCCCGGGGTCAATGACCTTCATACTGTTTGATGCCCCTTGACACAAGGAACAAGAATATATGGTTTAAGGGTGGGGATCTCAACTGTTTTGAAGCTATTAAGGGACTTGCTGTTCGAGGGGGTCAGGACCACCCACAGGGCCCATGACCTACATAACATGTGATGCCCCTTGACATCAGAAACATGAATATATATGGTTTATGGGTCATGATTATAACAGTTTCTGAGATATATGGTAATTTCAAATTCCTGGGGGTTGGGGGTGACCCCAGGGGTCAGATCTAATAAACCCTATATATTGCCAGTAACAGTCAATATATGATTATGAAAACCCTATCTTATTATCTTTGTCCGTTTTCAAGTTACCATTTACAATAGAGTCTACGATTCTTCC
Source organism: Magallana gigas (assembly GCF_902806645.1). Lineage (NCBI taxonomy): Eukaryota > Metazoa > Mollusca > Bivalvia > Ostreida > Ostreidae > Magallana > Magallana gigas. The sequence goes on along the minus strand of NC_047565.1, from coordinate 39,174,866 downwards.
TACCAGGTTCAATGTTAGACCCCAAACCCTTTCATTCGGGAGACTTAATAATAAAGATTAAATAGAGATAGGATCATCAAACATCAATATTATAAAGAGAATTGACAATTTCTGATTCTAAGGGGGGTCAGGATGATCCCTTAGGGTCATGACTAACATGCCGTAATGATCTAGAGTAATGCGCCATGACCTAAGGAGAAATAATATCTTTGGATTAAGGTGGGGATCTCAATGGTTTTTAATGATACATGTATTTGATAATGAAGATTTGATTTGAAGAGCACTTTGGATCATGACCTACATACCATCTGAAATGCCTTGAACAAAGAAACAATAATATAATATGTACATGATATATGATTCAATTTAGAACCCAGATATAGATCAATCATCTATGTTTCGTAATACTTCCTATGTATATATTCATGTATTAGTTTGTGTTTTGTTCTATACTATTCATGTTCATGACTGTAGTATGGCTTAGTCTTATTTTAAATTACATTAAAAAATTGTCAAATATATGACTTGGAACCCCCACCCCAAACAAACTGAAATATAAACTACCCCCCCCCCCCTTTAATTGTCAAATGATCTATTAAAATCAAAATATAATTTGGGTGTCTAAAAACTTTTATAAACCGGTAAAAAATGTTATTCTTAAAAAAATTACATTACACCTTTCATAATTGGCAGATGATCTATTGAGATATGACCAGAAGTCATATTTCTACCTTGGGATCAATAACTAATATTCATTGACAAGTTAAAATTAATAACAGTGCAATTAATGATTAAAATTATAAATGTTTATACTCCACATCCATCCCCCCCCCTCCCCTCAATCTAACCTGGTTCTAAAGATTCAGTCTTCTTAATACATTCTTACATGTGTACAGTAGCAAATTTTAAATCATTTCTTGATTGCTTTTTCTCTCCTGATGCACATTAACATTTTGGAAATTGCTTAATTCAATTTTTAAGATTTAATAACAAAATTTTATACCGGTATGCATGTGTATTCGTCTATTTGGGGCAATTGTAAAGTCTCCTAAACAAAGCAGTGTCGATATTAGGCTAGGAATTACCCACATGGATCAAACACTACATATGATTAAGATGAAATACGTTATTATTTCTAGTTCTAGAATGTCAGAGTGTCTCCAAGGGGGCATAATCTATATACAATTTGATGCGCAATGACACAAAGAGCAAGAATAAATTATATGGTTTAGGGATGCAGAGGATCTCAGAAGTTAACAAAATATACAGTGTATCATCATTTCCTATTTCATTAAAGGGGGGGGGGGTTAAAGACAACATCTGGGGGTCATTAATGTACTTTACACCATTTGATGCATCATAATGACATTAGAAGATATTTTGTATTTTCCTGTTTCGTGGGGTCAGAACAATCCCATAAGGTCATGACCTACATTGCATTTGATGCATTTCTTATTATAACTCATAAAAAATGGTAAGAGTCTACACTAACTTACATGTAATACACAAATTTAATACGAAATTGTTTATACGGGGTCAATATGGAAACAACTCAATAGTGTTAGTCTGACAAATGAAAAAATTACTTTTTTAATTAAAATGACAGAAACTTTACAAATGCGATAGGATAGGTAACGATAATAAGCTTATTTAAATATTAAAAGATGATGATACAGTATGCTGTCAAAGGGAGCTCACATTTAAAAAAGTGAAAGTAAAACTTTTGTATGCTGGCATCTCATCATATTGTGCTACTGCTATACTACATGTATAATGATTACCTATATTGGTCAACATCATTATGATAATCCAATTAAAGCACAATAATGAATTCCTTTAGCTGATCTTAACTAATCCTTTTGTGCATATGGAAATCACACACATGTATGTATACACATAAAACCATCTAATCGAAGAGCTGGGTGAAACTAGTACCCGCTAATGAGACCTGCAGACCAGGGGGGGGGGGGGGGGGTCTGGACCCCTCACTCCCACCCATTCTCTAAATCTGTGCACAGGCACGTAGTATCAGGGGGGCCTGCCCCCCCCCCCTCGCAACAACAATTTTTTTTTTAGGATTTTGAAGATTTTGGGAAATTTTTTTTGCTTGTCAAAATTTTTAGGGTGAGTCTGGCCCCCCACTTTCAAAAATGATGCTACATGCCTGGTGCACCCGATGGTGTACATGTAGGCACACAGAAGCAAATCTAAAACCGGCAACCGCCACGGGGAGGGAGCATAATTTAATTTTTAATTGTGTTTGTAATAATTATATAGACCATTATACTTTCTATGACATAAAGTGTTATGATTATTGATTAACTGAAATTTCACTGCAAACAGTTCAACCCCAAATTAGAGATAAAGTGATGCTCATGTGTATTATCATATGGGAAGGGATCTCATCTTTCAGTTATGAAAATTATAATTTTTAAATGTATTACCGGAGCTTGCATGTGGCCTTCATTTTTAATTTAACTGGTACAAAACAGTGTTATTTAGGGGCAAACACCTGGTGCAGGTATTACTGTCTAATGACAGCATCTAGTTGTTGTTTTTTTGGTTACAATTTATTTTCAAATGGGTGTATGTTTGCGAGAAGGGGTGGGTGGGTTAAAGGTTAGTGAAACTTTTTTTTATTTTTTGAATTACCACAATGACATTTTTGTTGAATACTAGTAATCTGCTTAATTAAATGTATTTTCTAGAATTCAGTTATAATTAACACATTTGATTTCTCTAACCCAAGGCCTATTTTTTTTCAAAATGAGCAATAATAATTAAAAAATGACCGTGGCTAACATGGAAAAAATATAATCATAACTAGACACGATCTCGTTGCAAGCAACGAGGAGGTCTTTCGTCCGAATTTTAGAAGAAAATATGACATCATCGACTTTGATTTTTTACAACAAAACATGATATGGAAAAAGGAGTGAAATACTAATACTTTATTGTATCGCTTTTTATAAGTTCTATTACATTGTTTTTTAAATTTGCGTTTCTTCCTATAAAGATTGAAAAGAATAAACTTGTTTACATCTAATCCCTAAAAACCCTAATTGGGTAACGAGAGAGAAAATCATCATATTTTTAGGATATATAAACGTATTATACCTAATCTAGCTTTGATAACCTTTCACAAAATAGCTCTCGTTAAAGGGCTATAGAAAATTATTTTGAGCCCTTAAATCCCCTAATTTAAGGGGCCAGCCCTTTTTTCTTGGAAACAAATAAAAGGCCATTTAATTCTGAACACATTTTGTCAACAAGTGTTTAAAAATTCGTTACCGTTCTGGAGATATATGAGAAGGAAGGTTTTAGGGGCCGATCCCTTATCTCCTTATAGGGACCGTTAGGCGAAATTTTAAAGGTAACATATTGTTAAAAACATCTTTCTGTACAACTTTTCTTCTGTATTGCATTTTCAAATATTTATCCTTCATAGATATGGGTGATCGAAATTTTGGACTTTTGGCCCCTCAAACCCTTTAATTACGTAATACATGACAAAATCATTACACTGCTTGGATACATAACTGTGAGATAAACATATTTGCTTTTATAACCTTGCACAAAATGTCTATCAGTAAAGGGCTCCAGATTAAAGGCTTTAGAGCCCTTTTGTCCCCTTTTATGGGCCATCTCCTTTTTCTAGATATTAAATGAAAGGTCATTTAATTCTAAACAAATTTTGATCTATAAGTGTTTAGAAATTCGTAACCGTTCTGAAGATATGTGAGAAAGAAGGTTTTAGGGGCTGATCCCTTATTTCCTTATAGGGGCCGTTTAACGAAATTTTGAAGGTTGCATATTGTTAAAAACATTAATTTGAACAACTTTTCTTCTGTATCGCATTTTCAAATATTTATCCTTCATAGATATTGGTGATCGAAATTTGGACTTTTGGCCCCTAAAAACCCCTAATTTCATAACACATGATAAAATCATTACATTGCTTGGATACATAACTGTGAGATAAACATATTTGCTTCTATAACATTTCACAAAATAAAGGGCTACAGATTAAAGACTTGAGGGGCTTTTTGTCCCCTTTTTTATGGGCCAGCCCCTTTTTCTAGATATTAAATGAAAGGTCATTTAATTCTAAACAAATTTTGTTCTATAAGTGTTTAGAAATCCGTAACCGTTCTGAAGATATATGAGAAAAAGAAGGTTTTAGGGGCTGATCCCTTATTTCCTTATAGGGGCCGTTTAACGAAATTTTGAAGGTTGCATATTGTTAAAAACATTAATTTGAACAACTTTTCTTCTGTATCGCATTTTCAAATATTTATCCTTCATAGATATTGGTGATCGAAATATTGGACTTTTGGCCCCTAAAAACCCCTAATTTCATAACACATGATAAAATCATTACATTGCTTGGATACATAACTGTGAGATAAACATATTTGCTTCTATAACATTTCACAAAATATCCCTCAATAAAGGGCTACAGATTAAAGACTTGAGGGGCTTTTTGTCCCCTTTTTTATGGACCAGCCTTTTTTTCTTGATATTAAATGAAAGGTCATTTAATTCTAAACAAATTTTGTTCAACAAGTGTTTAGAAATTCGTAACCGTTTTGGAGTTATATGAAAAAGAAGGTGTTAGGGGCCGATCCCTTATTTCCTTATAGGGGCCGTTTAACGAAATTTTGAATGTTGCATACTGTTAAAAACATTAATTTGAACAACTTTTCTTCTGTACTGCATTACAAAATAGTTTTCCTTTCTGAGATATGGCTGATCGAAATTTTGGACTTTTGGCCCCTTAAAACCCTTAATTACATGAACGTAACACATAATAAAATCATTACATTGCTTGGTTACATAACTGTGAGATACACATATTTGCTTCTATAACATTTCACAAAATATCCCTCAGTAAAGGGCTACAGATTAAAGACTTTAGAGGCCTTTGGTCCCCTTATTTTAGGGGCCAGCCCCTTTTTCGTAATTTGAAAGAAAAGGACCTGTTAATAGAATGTTTTTTTTGTTACATGTCTTAACAAAATATTTTTCGGAAAACAGATTATCAAAGATAACCAGAAAAAAATACGACGTTTTTTCCATCTTAATTGTCGGGTCCGGGCGAGCTTCGGCGCCTTTCAAGACAGATCAAAATGAAAATAAAATTTCAAATCAACAATATTTTGTTTACATTCCGTGAAAGTTTGAACTCAATATCTTTTATAGTTTAGGAGAACGCAGATGGACAAGCGACCCCTCTAAAAATCGCTAAAATGTCAATTTATAAAAAACGGAAGTGACGTCATCAATATAATCGAAAACCTATAAGTTTTAGATCATTATCTATCAGATCTGACAGTTTTATGAAAATCTTTCGAGCCGTTTCTGAGAAATCGCGAGCACAAAATAATAATAGGGAACAAGAAACCGAACGAAAACAATAAGGTCTTCTGTTGGAAACGGAAGACCTGTATAATAACCGGGTTTTACATGTATTTTTCCATTGTTATCTAAAAACTAAGTATATTATCAACATATCTTTGGAATGAAAGTGAAAGTTAAATTTTATGGACGCATGGAATAAATACTAAGCATGTTTTTTTTAATCCGATGATGATTCACATGAAGAGTCTGTTACATCACTAGATGAACATTAATTTTACTAATAATACATTTAATATGTTTTACGGTGTGACCGTTGGGGCGAGCGCAGAAGGAACAACACATCTGTCATCATTGTTAAATGCATCCCGTGGACTTGCCCTAACCAAAAAACTTCGGCTTTGTCTCGAAAACTTTTACAACCGCAAGGAACCCGAAGTTATCAAACTTTTATTCCAATGGTACCTTCCTAGGCTTTTTACACTTAACAAACTAACACTGAGCATTAATACAATGTTAAACAAACTTACTAAAATATTTTGATAAACAAAAAGCCGTTTGGTTTTTTTTTATGTTAATACAATTATTTTTTATCATTACTTTACCTTTTAATAATGATCATTTAAATCAGTAAACAATAAATTGTGTGACTGTGTTATTTCTCATTCTGTTCCTTGCTGTTACCTGTGTTTTAATTATTTTCCTATGTGACATCAATTTTTTTTTTTTACGCTCTCTATGCGTTGTAGACATGTGCCCTCACTCTCTTTTAGTGTATGATATCCAATATTTTTGAAAGGTTTGACCACATATGCAACTATAACAAATACATGTAGATATTTTAACAGTTCAATTGTTTTCCTTTTATTTATTCATTACAAAATGACGTGGCTGCACGTAGATCTAATAATGATTGGACTTTTCTTTTTTAATCATTTTTGTCACCTACCTAACGTATGCATATATGATTGGATCAATATGACAGTAAATTTAGCATGGAACTTGCATGTGTATTTACTAAGCAAAAAAATTATCAAAACAAAACTAATCAGCCAAAGAGTCACCGTTAACACTGATACTGAGTACTTCCTACACGTTACATCCAATACAGATGCTTGATCCACCTCTAAATGTATCGCGGGAAATGAAAACGCGAGATCACTGTGACGTCATACTTAACTTTCTTTTGCGCTCGACAGTTTTCGTATATTGTCGCACAAATTCGGGGAAGGAAATGACGTCATATGTCAGCAAAAGTTCAGAAAGGTACAGGTTTATTTTAGGTAAGCATATTGGTTGCATACTTTGATGTTTTTGAAGGACTTTTTATTGGTAAATGAAAATGATGTATGCGATTTACAGGTAAGAATTTTCCTTAGAAACGCTTCCTGTTCCGCCATGTTGCTATGCACCGCAAAGGATCACTGGGATAGTAGAACGTTTTCACGCGGGTCCACAAAATTTTCTTTGAACAATGTGCAGATTTCAACTCGAATTTCCTCCGTTCATACACGTTGTCTATGGAGCTCGCTACGCGAGCGGCGCTTCGCGCCGCCTCGCTGCGCTCGCTATTACAATCCAACACATTCTCCGGCATTATCTGAGTGTTTAATGACATGTCATTGCGCCTCTGGATGCCTATATACCAAAGAAAGGAAGCGACATGGGCACAACTTTCCACGAGACGAGCCCCCGACTTACATTGACAATATCAGAATTTGACTGGATCTAATTCGTCCTCGGAATCGAATAGTACCCACAGATAATATGACTTTAAAGGGGCATGGTCACGATTTTGGACAAATTTTATTTTTATGTTTTTATTATATACCATGCTTTAGAAATGCATTTCTAATGATCATATTAAATTTGAGAGTCATTCGTAGAGTTATAAGCAAGATACAGGGCTCACAATTCTTTGTCATGTAAACAAGGCTCGTGCCCTGTTTTTGTTTACATAGGTTCAATATACCAGTAAAACATCTTTTTCTTGCTTATTTGTCTGTCTTTTTATTTATTTTAAGCATATATAAACTGTTCCTAACGTTTAACACATTCGTTTTAGGTTTAAAACTGAAATTTTTACTTCAACGTTCAAAATGTAAACAAACGATTTGTTTACATAGCGAAAAATTTCAAGCTCTGTAACTCGCTTATAACTCAACAAATGACACTCAAATTCCTGTTGCCTATTGAAAATGCCTTTCTGAAGCATTGTAAATATTAAAGTCGGAAAAATAATTTTCGACCAAAATCGTGACCATGCCCCTTTAAGGATACGTGTCAAGATTGTATTTTCCCCTGATTTATATTTGTAATGGTTTTTCCTACAAAAATATAATACCCCAGTCTTCATCTAAATGTTCAAGAGTATATGAAAATGCCTGTTTTATTTGACACACCACAAATGTTAGAGATCGAAAGTTATCTTCCGATAGAACAGGGAAATCTGGTACTGCGTCCGACGCGTCTATCTTGTTAATTTCTTTGATAAAATTCGTTTACCAGAGTCATTAATAAACATATCTCTTAAAGGGATGTTTTTTTTGTGTTTTTTTTTTGTGTTTTTTTTTTTGTTTTTTGCTTTTTAAAGCATATTCTTTGACAATTCAAAATCGCTCGCAGAATCAGAGGTAGTCTAAATGATTGATCAATGATCCCACAATACGTACATAGTCTCCAATAAACATAATTTGCGTGTTTGAAACTATATTTGCTAGGAATGTCCGTCGTTTAAAGTACTCCGAGTATCGCACTACGTCATAATACGGATTTTACAATATTGGTTCGACTTTTACAAAGCGTTTTTGATACCCGGTATTGATTTTGCTCTACATCGCTGTTGTAAACAATGGCAATAATAAGCAATAAGAACGGTAATATATGTATTCTATGAGAGATAGAAATGATTAATGTTGAGAAACTCGATTCTGTTAAAGTAAAATGAAAAACGAAGTTTCTGATTAACCAGGATCTCAGGTATGCTTATATCTTCTTTGTTTTGACCCCCCCCCCCCCCCGAATTTTTCCTTTTCTTTTACTAAAACCGGTTTAAATTTAGAGACAGAAGCTATTTCGAAATTAATAAATCGTCAATTAATTAATGTTTAAATGATATCTAACATTGTTGACAGATCTAGGCAGAAAACTGTAGCAAAATGTGATTTTTACGGATTTTTTCGTCATGGTCTACTTGGTTTAGAGCTTATAGCGTGAAAAGTAATCCGTCAACATATAATTTATTTTACCAAATCTTTTTTCTAAAATGTCAGTCTATAGAATAAACACCATGAATTTAAGTTTGAGTCCATAAAATAGTAAAAAAAATTACCAAACGCGATACTAGCTTTGCATTTTTTGTATTCTATATTGATACATCAGGTCCATAAAGCGTACTTACTTACAAAAATTTGCGCAAAATTATTGATGAGATATGGCTTAAATAAATATTTATATTCTATTTTGTATGTTCAGTTCTAATTTTCCCAAAATTGGTAATTATTTTTAGGAAAAACGGACGTCTGGCAAATTTCATAATTGTCAATGATTTTCGCAAGGGGGTACACCCGTCTGAGAGGTGATAGCAAACAAACTAGCATGTAAACATACATATTTTCTTTTGTATATGTATTGCTAGAATGTATATTTATCATTTAAAGCTAAGCTTTTAATGATTGAGCCCATTTAGTGCCGAGTATAGGACTACCTTAAGTCTATCATTTGCAGATTCAACTGCCCATCTAATTTTGGCCACTAACCTAGATGCATTAGCTTCAGCTTCAGAATTTGGTTTTTGTCCCTTTCCAAAAAGATATGGCGACTCTGATTGTAAATCACAGAATTAAATATATCAAGATAATCCCTGAAATCCCTATCTAACACAAGAAAGTCTTTTTTGAAATACAAATTTCTTTTTTTGGATATATGCTTGTTTAAGTAGCAGCATCTTTATTTTTTCCATCTGCAAGGTACGGGCCAAGGATGTCAATGACATATCCGTCGGACGCCACAAACATTATAAGTTTGACGAGAGGTCGGCCTTTGTAAACACTGTAAGACTTTCTTTGAAAAGCATATTTTGAACGTTTGTCTATGTAAATATATATACTATTGAGGAGAAGGATTGCGGTGTTTGTATCGCCAGAAGTTCCGGCTCAAATATCGCCATGTGATTGCGAATCACTTCACCCCGTGTGATATGGTCGAAGCCCATATATTGTGGAACAAACTGAGTCATCATAGCTTCTCTGACATTCATAACACTTTGAGAAATACAGGATGATTTATCGATTCCAAATAAAGATTTTAGTATGTTATTTGAGAGACCAGTACGTCGTTTTGTAGAATTCCTAAATGCGATTAATTGCGCAAAGTGAGATTTGAATATGATTTTTCAAACTGTGATTTAGAAATTCCTGTCAAATTATAACAATCTTTATCATTGCAATCATTGTAAATAGTTAATGCAGGTAAGTATGGATATTGAATAAAACTGAAAAATTACACGGGATCGACCGGCTGATCAATTAAATAACTGAGTTATCAAGTAATCAATAAGAAAAACAAACTACCTATTAAAGACATTAGTTTTAAGATTCTGATTTAGATAAGACATAAGTAGCGACACCCCCTCCCCTTTACAAAAAAAAAATATATATAGAAATTTTTTAAAGGTAAGGTTAACTATCGTGAAATTAAAATGTGTATACATTATTTTTAAAAATGTTTCATTTTGTTGGTAATATATAGAAAAAATAGCCTAAGGTAAATATTGGCCAAACATTTTTGAATTCAAGCAATTATTATGGGATAGTATGGCGTCCTGAATGTTGATATAATACAGACTCATACAGTGAGGTTGGTTAATCAAACATTTCCGGAGAGCTATACAGCTTTATAGTCACTTGTTAACATGTATTGTTTACCATAAAGCAGCTACTTAGTTTTGTAAAATCACTGTCAATAAAATATATAAGTAACTATATATTTTATAAGATACCATAATTTAAACTTTACCAGTTTATATACGATCAGATTTGTCTGACCCACCCGTTCCATGATATCAGAAATCCAATTTTTGAAGAAGAAAAAATAATTATAAAACCATAAACATACTTTTGTGCTTTAATTAATTATAATTAATTAAAACTTCTTTATGTAACAGTTTCAGTTTGTATTATTATTTATCAAGCACTTGTACAACAAAATCATTTTGATATTTAAAAATATACATAATAATATAAGTAAATACATTTTCCCGCGAAAAATTACCAAATTTTTTTGCAAGTTGTTTAACTCTAACCATTTCTGGAAAAACTCTCACTAAAAATTCTTACAGTTCAGAACCAATGGAACTACATGTACAATTGTACATGGGACTTCACGGCGGTCTCCAGACCCCGATGCCGCTCAAAATATAATCACCTCCATTGGGAATTTCTCAATCCGTCCACAGGCACCTGAATTTTTATCAATCAGTGGCTTAATAAGTCATATATCGAAAAAATTTACACCTATTATATATAAATACACAAGGTGTGCAACGCCATTTTGACCCCCTCGTCGATTCAGGCGTTAATTTGCCAAATAAATCAGATGTAACATTGAGTTCAAATGTGATATTTCTCACTATACTTTTTAAAACATATGTTAAGTAAAATGAAGATAACAAACAACATAGTTTTTTGGTTTCTTTGGTGTCTCTGGTCTTAGTTTGTCAATGAAATAAATTTATAATTATTGTTTTAAAAAGTTTATGTATAAGAGCATTCAGTGCGGAGTTGAAATTTCGTGACGTCAGCTGATGGCTATCGAGCCTCGGTACGAAATTCAAAGTTTGCATGAATTTTAGTTGATAGCGAGCATTATCAATGCGTTGGATTTAAACTTTAGGACGAAATGTATCTAGTGAGAAATATCACATTTGAACTCAATGTTACACGCAAACCGGTAGGTATATCTGATTTATTTGGCAAATTGACGTCTGAATCGACGAGAGGGGGTCAAAATGGCGTTGCACACCTTGTGTATTTATATATAGTAGGGGTAGAATTTTTCGATATATGACTTATTAAGCCACTGATTGTTAAAAATTCAGGTGCCTGTGATCCGTCTCATTTCTAGAAAAGGGTACGCATTCAACTTATATCTTCCAGTTAAAGTTACATGTCAAATTATTTAAGAACTATAAGATATTATGCATTTCTTTTTTGGGAAAAGTTAACCGTTATCGTTTAATACCAAAGGAATTAAATTACAGAAACTATGGCATTCGTCACATTGGCAACGATTCTTACATACATGCACATCTTCTTGTTTGGTTCAGTTTCAATCATACCTCACTAATTTTTCTAAATATAATATTTTCGATCCAAAGAAAGAGTGTCATTCATTAAAAGCTTATTATTACAGTTCAACTGAATATTATTTTATTTTGGTCCATTCCGGCGATTACGGCATGCCTGTTGCTGCAGCAAGTATTTGCCATGTAAGGTCATGTCAAAATTCGACAAACGTGTAGTCTTAACATTTGTCGATTTGTAAAATGTCAGACTTGCTATTTCCAAAGAAGATACAAATGCAGAAACTATGGATTGAAAATGTGCAAAGTTGAAGGTTAAATCAACTAAGCTTCAAAATGTGCATCATACAAAAGAACTGTGCCAAATCTTGATTTATGCCCGAGTTTTATATAGGTTACGCAATCAGAATTACACACATTCACACACCAACACGATTGCATATTCGGATTTACAAGTTTATATGTCTGGATTTTGAAACACAATTACCCCTCATAAGTATTTAATTCCACGATCCCACCGCTTTGCATCAAATCACGTGAATATAAAATCGCAAACGCCAATTTTTCCTTTTATTTTGATACAACACAACTGTCGATTTAAGTTAAAATTGGCTTGGTTCTTGAGAATGTAATCGGACAAAAAAATTATCACAAAAGCTACTCATTTCATGACTAATACTTACTTCCAAGGTGTACCAGCATGTATTTTGTGCCGGGCTTTACCACACCCAGCACTGGAGATGGTGCGTCTTCTTTGGCAAACTCCAAATACTGGCAGTAAATAGATGCTGCTTCTGGCTCCAGAACTATTGTCAAGTTTTCCTTTTTTATTCCTGCCTATGGAAAATAATACAAATGAAAACTTCATCTCAATTGCAAGAAATTTTGTGCGAGTGTGCGCAAGTAAAGGGCTGTTACAATGCACTTTGAAAAATTACCCACTTTGAAAACATTGCGTTAATCTTGGGACCAAGTCAACGCACTTTAATATCGTCGATACATGTATTAACGCACTTTGAAAAAAATGTTCAGGGTTAAGTCAAAATAATACAATAAATGATTGTTTTATCCTTGTTTAGCTTAATGTGATTTATTTATAAAAAGAACCTATTGCATTCTTAGCTAACTTTATGAACAGTTTCTAGAATGTTTTCCTTTTCGTTCTTTGGGAGATTTGAATTATTCAAATATGAAATGAACTTCGTCGCTAAGTAACTGCATTTTCCTTTTTTGAGTATGCAGTAAATTTACTTCTTATCTGGTATATCGGAATATGCCAGAACGAATAAGATTTGTGTATATTGATAATGGAGATCAATCTATAAAATATTCCAACTGGCTTATTGCATGTTTTTGTAAACAAACATGATGTGAAAAAAGGATACGTTAGTTATGTTTATCAATAACAATATATTTTAGAAGATCAGTGCGAGAAAAAATAAACTCGCATCCTAATGCTTATTTTTATGTTTACAATAATCTAATGTTTGTTAATGTAATTTTTTATGTTGAAGTGATTTATTTGACTAGAATATGAATCGATGGTTAATTTTAAAATACTTATAGATTCTTTAATATACCAATGGAGAAATTATTGTTTTGCCAGCTCGTTTTTTTTTCAATATCACTGCATTTACTTGTTTTACAACAGAGTATATTTCTTTTTCCGATCTTAAATGTTGCTGAAAAACATATGTTTTGGAAGGAAAAATGAGAGATAGGGGACCGTCTTCCTCTAATTAATCAAAAGATGTACTGTAATTGTCCTGTATCTTTGGTTAACGCCCACCCCCATCCCCATCCCCGTTCTCAAATACTTTATATTAGATTCACTAGTGTTAAAGAATCATCAAACTATCAGCAAATTAGAAATTCAGTTCGAGAATTTGTGATTTATACATATTTTATCAAAGTGCGTTAAGAGTCGCGATTCCTAAAATATGTTGATGTACATGTACATATTTAACGTACTTTGAAAAAATTTTTAAAGTGGGTTGACTTGGTCTCAAATTTAACGCACTTTCAATTTTTTTTTCAAAGTGCGCTGATTTTGCCCAAAATTTAACGCACTTTGAAATTTTTTTTAAAAGTGCGTTATTTTTTCGAAGTGCGTTGCCACAAAGGGCTTTTCCTCGCGTTCTACTTAATGTATAATCATAATTACATAAAATACAGTCACGATGGTAATCATTTGTCATTTATTAGCAATAAACAAACTGTTCTTTATAAACTCAGTTGTACATTTGAATAGACTTGTATCTTTAAAAAATCTTTATTTTCTTTTTAACTTCCATATTTTCCTTGATTGCTATGTAGCTGTGTCAGTTAACCAGTTTTCCATCAACGTTAACATTGAAGAAATATGCATCATATATGATTTTTATTAATATACTAAAATTACCTACTTAATGATACTGCACGGCTTTATTCTCTTTTCTACGAGAAATCAATCAATCAACCAAACAAACAAACCATTTCCAAGACACCAATACCGAGCGCAGTTCGCCGGCGAGCGAAGCGATCTCTACCGGCAAGAATAGAAAATTCGGACTAGTATCACATTGATTCAACGTATTTTTGGGGGAGCGTCAGTTACTCAGACCGGTAATGTCCTGTTTTTATCGGACCAGCAGTTCCCTGTAAATATGGTTTCCCTTTACACGATCTCACAAGAGCAAGATAAAAATAATTGAAGACAAGTTTATCTTATAAAACAATTGGTGAGCTAGCGTTGCAGCCATCATACAACACAGAAGCAGATTTTAAAACACTGGTTTAAATTTCTGAATCGATTAATTTACAATAGGAAGGCACAGTGGTGTACTGGAATTGTGCTGCCTGGAGTGGGGTCTCAATTTAGAATTGTTAATCTAGAGTGGGCTTCACATTGGCAATGGCATAGCTCATTGACTGTGCCTTAATCATTATGTATCTATTGTTATTTCTATTTCCAGGCGAAAATGTTCAAGAACCATTGGTACTGTGTTGTAGCAATCGTATCTTCTCGGGCCTTTCAAGCTCGGAAAACATATCCAAAGTTGTTTTCCGAGCTTAAAGGGATTTAAGATACTGAGTAAAAAATTGAGATAAAGCTAGCAATTTATTGTAATATTGGAAATAACTTTGCATTATAAGACCTAAGCTACTGTCACTTTTTGACATTTAAAATAAAACACAAAATTTCATGCAAAGGTGATAAAACGAAATTCAAACGTAGTTGTTAGCGATCGAGAGCGCTAGTACGGAAGCCCGTTGGTGGCACGTGGGAAAAATATTCTATCTGGCGGCCACCAGATAATTATGTGGCGGCCGCCACTTATTATTTGGCGGCCGCCACTTATATATCTGGCGGCCGCCGCTTAATATCTGGCGACCGCCACATAATTTATCTGGCGGCCGCTACTTAATTATTTTGCAAAACGTGAGTGTTAGGGTATTTATATTTGGTTGAAAAGATGGATGTTGACCCAGCCGCTGCTCTGTATTTTCAAATGGTGTTTACCGCGACAAAGAAAAGTGTAAACACCACGAAATAAACATGTCGAAAGCTAGATTACATGCATGCTTATTTTCATTAAAAGAATGGAATGAAAATGCAAGCTGTCCTTGTTATGCCCCTTATTTTGTTATGTTGTATATAAATTGTAGTCATATTTAAAAAAAACTCTTAGGAAAGAATCAAATTCAGTAATTCCAGTGTTTCTGTTGATTTTTTAAGCCAATGTGTTCTCACACCTGAATTTGGTATGCTGACTATTAGTAATGTCATTCGTATAAAGTCTCTAAACTGACCATACGTTTTTAAACGGGGTCACGACGCCCCGTCTATTGGTTTACTGTCAGCCGAAGTCTCAAACCGGATGGCACGCGTAGAACACATGAATTGAGTGTACGCGAAAGAAAATAGTGCAGACACTTTTCATGCATTTCTGTAAATATATATTATAAAAACACGCATTAAATCGTTTTAAGTCCACTATGTGTAAACCGAATTCTATAGCGAAAATAAACAAATAGCTTTATTGATTAAAATATTCTTGCTCGGGTTCAATAGTTGTAGTGTTTTGTGGAATGGAGGTACGTTACTGAATGCACAACGCCGTCAAAGATTCAGTTGGTGGACGAATTCATAAAATCAATAGAAGAGGTTGAAGGTTAAATCGAAAGTAAAGTTCCCAAACGCAATGTGCCATTTTTGAAAAGTTGTGAATTTTAATACCGAACTTCATGCGCGAGCCGAGGTTAAAATACACAGATGTCCTACATATTGAATAGGTGTTTCATTGGCTTCCAGTCAACACTGTTGTTCATCTCTAAAAAATAATTGTACATTTGCATTTTTGTACATAATAAAAACAAGTCTGAATTTTCCTTCTCGTTCATTGACTCTTTAGTTAATTAAACTGAATTTAAATTTTGAACAATACATTGTAAGCAAAATCTATATAGATTATACATTTTGGGTGACCAATAGATTAATTGATATATACTATCTTATCGATTGAAGAACCAAGTTAAATGTTAATGTTCATGTTGCCCGGCTTAGTTGGAATACACAATCATGTAATTTGTTTTAATGTTATGAGACATTTTCTATACTTAATAACGGACAAAACGAGTAATATTCATGATTTAAAAGAATTCTTTATCAATATCTTAATGCCTCTCATCAGAAACTCAGCTGATCTTTCTCCCATTGATAAATATCTCGCACCGATATTAGACCTATGAATTCAGAGATAACGCATGGTTGTTATGTTTTAAATTTTTAATTTATCGTGTGGTTAGTACATGTACATGAATAGGACTTATTTCAATTTTTAAGAACATAAAAAGTAAGTTTTTATCGTAGTTTTAAAATCTGATTTACAAATCCTTTATTATAGCTCCTCGAAAAATTTAAAATTAAATCGCTCTCGAAATTAAGTTCATTTTTCCAAGACACGCATTAAATTGTGCGTTTCATAAACGCGAGTGTATTGAAAGGACAAAGATCCCTGAAATGACAAGTCCTACTACATTTGTTACTTGTTAACTTTGCATATTTTAGACATTTTAAAATCAAATAAATCTGAATTAATAGCTAAAAATTAACAATTTACAATTACCATTTATAACAGCCAATCAGGAAAGGTCTACCCCAAAATATGAAGTGATTCATTCACTTTTGGTCTCCATTTTCTAGTTTTATCGATTTGAAAAGCAGATGACTGAATTCGGAGTATGATTTTTAATGAAATTTCTGAACCGGTTGTGATTCGTGTAAATGATCATGATGCACGAGTTTACACAAAAAAGTAGTAAGTGGCGAACGAATTTATTTTTTACCTATTAATTTTATATGAATCCCTGCAAGAAAATCATGACAGGTAAGAAGGTCTAAAAAATCAAAATGGCTACCGCGACAAACTTTTTTTTATTGTTATAGTACTTGGAATAATCTTATTGTAAAAAAGAAATATTTTTAACGTTAGATGCCTGTGTTTGTTATCGGTATACACATGTTAACTTTGTTCGGTAATTCAACAGTTTGAGAGTTTTCGGAGTTTTCATAAGCCTTGTATAACAGACACCATCCGACTTATAGATTTTCCCTTTGATCATAAAATAAATAAATATAACGATTTAAATTATATACCTAAATATAGTTGTATCGATTTTCCAGCTTAGTTGTAGTTTTTTAAAAATTTTCTTGGGGTCTTATTTTACATAATATACCGTTGTGTCAATTTTCTACAATTATGAATCCCGGTCGGGATTTAGCAAAAATATGACAAAGTATCAGGCAATTGCAAAAAGCCGAACTACAGCATACTACATGTAGATTGAAACAACTAATTCAAACTCATAATTTTTGGAACATAATGGAGGAAAACGTGAAAAATTACAAATTCAAACTTTCAAGACCCCGCCTTTCAGTACTCAGTACTTTGATTTACCCAGAGAGACTGTGGCCGATCACGGCCTTTTTATTGTACTGCCTTTCATGTGATCGGAATAAGAGTTTAACAACACAGTCAGTTAAATAGTTTCATTTTTATGGCCACGAATGCTAGTACACACTTATCCTAGTTTATCCTTATAAAGTCATTGATGGATCTGCCCTCGTGATAATATTGACTGTACTAGCTGTCGTGGTCAATAAAGCTGACTTTAATCTGCGTTGGTAAATTCTTATACCAAAATTAAAACATATAGAAGGCAGTGCGTTCCTTTACTTATACATGTTTACATAACATTCCTATCAAGTTAAGGTTTTTTAATGTTAAGATTTCCTGAACGGGTGTTTAGTTCAGTTTTTAAAGTTCAGAATCAACTCTAAAATACCATGTTTTACAACATACATGTATAATACAAGGCACAAAGTATTATAAAAATCATTCTAGATTCTAACAAAGTCTTCTATACATTCAACTCAACTAGTTTTTCAAAACCCTTAGCTCTGCAATTGATATTTAATGTCAAGTTTCAGAAAAAATTAATAAAACTAATAGTTTAGAGTGTATCCACAACTCCCTAAAAAGCTCCCATTAGAACATGTGCGCGCATCAGGAAGCCATGTTTTATCTGGCGGCCGCCAAAAAATGTGTGGCGGCCTACAGATTATTATGTGGCGGCCGCCAGAAAATTATGTGGCGGCCGCCAGAAAATTATGTGGCGGCCGCAAAATAATTATCTGGCGGCCGCCAGATAAAATATTTTTCTATGTGGCACCAACGGGCTTCCGTACTCTAGCAACTATGTACATGCATTCTAAATACATGTATGCTGCTGACACAGCGGTTTTCGTGCTCATTTACAAGTCAGATTTTCTTGGCGTCAGTAAATTTCGACACTATGCAATTCATGCATTGCAAATGGCGTTTTCACGTTCTCGCAAGAATCAAAGTACAACTTTTGAGAAGCAGATAAAATGTGTAATATCAAGAACGTGTTGCTTTTTAGGTAAATAAAACAGTATTAATACTGGGCGTAGTTTTACTTATGAGTGGTGTTTTTACAGGACCATAAGACACTAACCGACGTGAGCTCTGATGTCACAATCACGTTAAATGAGGGGAAATAAGTCTAAATGTATTTACTGTAAATTGAATAACCGAAATATGAAATCCTCTCAAAATCATGCAAAAGCTAAGAATAAGGGCATTTCTTCATGGAACTGTTGTAACTTGCACTCATTTAAATGCTCACATTAATTAGATTTTAAGAAGGGTTTGGGGATTTCTGCAAATTTCGGGTATTCCTGACCCTTGATTCTCGGGGGGTGGGGGCAGTGTTACATATAAAGCGTACCAGACAATACCTTAAAAATTAAAATGCCAAAGTGAACAGAAGGGGAAAAACTGCAATGAACATCACATGTATGTTTAGATCTTAATTGTTCAACGACGTTGTATTCTAGATTAATATCATAAAATCATACATCAATAAAAATTCGAGGTATTGCTTATACTCTGTACCTTAAAATTATGAATAATGAAAATTTAATCGGAACATATACATGTATTGTATTTATATAAATAATTTGTATTTAAAATTCACTTACTTTTTTGCATCAAGAAAAAAACATACTTTAAATAATATATATATTGTAATGATGTACGTATATACACATTAAATCATAAGCTGCGCTCGCCCCAACGGTCGCACCGCAAAAAATATTAATCTAATCATCTGATTAGTGCGTAAACAATCGTCATATACTTAAAGACTTAATACCGATAAATCGTAAGAGTACTCGTCAATCTTTTGTTTTATATATATTTTAAACATCATTGATACTTGAAGATTACCAATTTGTTTTTATTTTTTCTCAATCAAGCTTCGCTAACTATGAATCAACGAAAATTTGTCAAAAAGTTCCGGATTTCAATCTTGCGCATGCGCATTACATTCACACTTAATCGCGGGTGGCTCTTTAGTTGATGTTTCCACAACATCATATTTGCATGGATAAACTCAGAAACGTGAATACAAATACGTGTAAATTTTCATTGGAAATTTGCCAAGTTGATATTTTTCGTCAAAGAAAATACGGGATATAACTCCTACACAGTGCATTAACTATGAAAAATCCCGAGAGTTCCGACTGTCATCATGGTGTGTAAAATTGAAGCGATTAAAAAACGTTGGTGAAAAAGTCTTGAATTCTTCAATAATATGAATTTAATTTTTAGATGAAAGGTATTTACAGCCTCAAAATGGTTTGTCATGAATAACTTCAATGTTATTTTCAATTCCACTTCATTGATTTTCTCCAAAATCGTTTCGGAGCGATTATGCAATTTTCTGCTACATTATGGATATATAAGAGGAATTTAAATGTGGTGAAGACCTGTCCCGAGACACAGTTAGATTACTCTAACTAGGCAGATTGTAGTGAAATGTACATGTATAGCTTGGTTATGTAAATGTCAACAATACGGTGTGTCGATGTATCTATTTCTTATTTGAAATGCCTGATATCATATGCAATGTCAACCCATGCAAGCACGTGTAAACAGATAGTCATGCTATGACTTTGAATTGTTAGTAATACATATTGGTCACTATGATACTTATGTATGTACATGTAGATACTGCGCAATGAATTGAGGTAATGATAACTAACAGAATGGAATCTGTGACTCTTGTAGCACTGCGTAGTATTCCTTAATGATGTTATGTAACCACGTGCATAATATGGGCATTATGATATCCAAATTGAGAGTTTATAAATAAGTGTCATATTTGGCGATTCTGTGTCTGCATCGATAGTTCTGGTACTCCATATTGAGTCATGTATTGCATATTCTATATAACCTTGGTGACCTTTTAAACTATTAACTCGTGTATACTTTTATATGTGATATTTCAATATTGCACGCAAGCGATGCGTCATAATAAGGCGGGACACTCAAAGCCTGCATTCAAATACTCTTAGTCCTAAGTGAGGTTAATTAAATAATTCGTGCACAGTAAAATCCAAACAGAAAATATATAAACAAGTTATCAACAAATTGTCATATTTGGCATCCGGTGTCCGCAATAAAGGCCCTGATATTGCAAGTTAGTCCTTAATTGCTATTGTTACATTAAAAGTTTAAAATTGAAGATTTCTAAACTTATCTATAACAATCTGGTTATCAATTTAAAATTTACAAGCTTCTATGATAACTGAAGGTATTTTTTTTCTCAGATTAATTACGCAATTGAGTTTGTAACAAAAAAAGGAAATAACCAATCAAACGAAAATGCTTTCATGTGACAAAAATGTTAATCCTCCTAACACTAGTCTTTGATATCTTCTTTGCTTAATCTCCAGGCAAATTAAATAATTTTTGGACAATAGAAGTGTGAAATTATCGTAACAGCAAGATGTGTGAATGTTTATTTTTCTGACATGTCATTACCATCTCTTTGTCATCGAAAAAAGCAATGCCTGTCAAAAAAAAAATAAGCGTAAGAGAGAATGGTTTAAGATCTGGAAGAGAACGGTTGGGCTAACTGTGCTGGAACCCCGCACGTTAGCAAAGAGTGTTATGCTGGGCTAACTGTGCTGGAACCCCGCATGTTAGCATAGAGTGTGTGATATCGGACCAGCTCTGCTGGAGTACCGCACGTTAGTGTCGATTTTGTGTACAGAATTATATCGGAATGTCCGAGCTGGAATCTCCGCGCGTTATTAAGTTGTTATCTCGGAACTCCGAGAATTGGTTTTCATTGGAATACCATGTACCGTTATTTCATCAACTTAAATACAACTTGTTGAACTTTTGTTTCGTTTTGGAGTTTTTTATTCAGCGTAAACTTGAGCGAGTGTAACGAATTGAGCTTTCCCTTGAATTCACCATATAGATTTTAAGAACTTTTACATTACAATTTACAGATAACAATTCAAATCAAATACAAGATACGTTCGTAAAAGTAAGGTAGTAGTTTTAGTAGAAAGCCAATTGGCATGCTACCAGGCTAACCGCAACTTCACGGAAAATTCGCGATAAACAGCTTTACTTCTAAAATCCATTGGTGAAACTATTAAACCTTTGTAACCTTTAATTATAAGCCATGTATGTATGAATGTATTAATTAACAGTGCGACATTTAAGTCCAGACATGACACAGTCCGGGCTTTTAGCTACCCTTTCCGTTGGATATAGCTTACTTTTGTTTATATATCTTGGTTGGACATTTTACTTTGATCCTATCATGTCAGCATGAATGTACACATTGCTCTAGTTTTCTTATAACTGTCTCACAAATATCAAAATCCCATGGGATTTTGGTGGGATTTTTCATCCCATCTCAAACCCCACCAAAATCCCGTGAGAGAAAAAGTACTGTGGGATAAATTGTCCCATGTGGGAGAAAAAATCCCACCATTGTTAAAAGATGGGATTAATTCTCCCATATAGGACAAAAAATCCCACATAATAAAGAAAATGGGATATATCCCATGATTTTTCACATAGGATAAATTTTCCCATACATCACAGATATTTTTCTCATGATTTCTCATAATAAATTATTTTCTTTTGTTATTTCACCTTAGTTTGCACATAACATTAAACTGTCTCATAGTAATTGATTGGATCAACAACTGTACAAACATTTCATGTGTTCATCTGATATTAATCTTTTAAAGACATGTGAGAATGTATTAATGTGTTGATTTTCAAAAATACTGTAGGTGCATGTTTGCTATAAAATGCAGATTGATTCTAATCCTCAATAAATAGTTATTATTTGGTTCTTCATTTTTAAGGTCTTCCGTTTCCAACGGAAGACCTTACTATTATTCTGAAAAATTTTCAAATTTCTTATTAGGGTCTTCCGTTTCCAACGGAAGACCCTCTTGTTATTCTACGGTTTCTTTCTATTATTATTAGGGTCTTCCGTTTCCAACGGAAGACCCTCTTGTTATTCTTCGGTTTCTTTTTATTATTATTTTTTTTCTTTTTCTTTTTTTTCTGACTCCTTTTCGGCTTCATAACTCAAAAAGTTTTCAACTTATTTAAAGGAAACTTTCAGGGATTATGTGCAATTATAATGCCTCAAAGATGTTTAAGTTTCCATAACAACGTCACTTCCGTTTTCACGTTACGTCATTTTTAAACTTTAAAAAAAGTCATTTTGTCCGCGACATTTCTCAAAAATGCTTTAAGATAGAGTCTTGAAATTTTCTGTGGTTATGAATTTGGCAATTTACATGTGCAATAAGGCTGGAAATAAAAATCCGTCACTTCCGGTCGAAACCGGAAGTGAAACAAATTTTTCGAAAAAATGAATTTTCTGATCTAATCAAAAATGAATATGTGTTTTGTAGAGCTTTTTAAGCTGAATCTAATACTGAAAGCCGTTTTAAAATCGGACGATGCATTACAGAGATATCGGGGTTTAAATATTGATTTTTCCGGAAATTTTGATTTGAAGTAGAATTAACTCGTACAAAAAATAATTGTTAAGTCGTACTTGAACAATTCGGATTTTTTTTGTTTAAGTCGTTCTTGAAATCGGAAAGGTGTTTGTTAAGTCGTACTTAAAATCATTCGGATTTTGTTAAGTCGTACAAGGAATAATTCGATTTTTTCATCTTTTTCTTTTAGTTACTCTTGTTAATGGTTTAAGAGCTCTGCTTCTTACAGAAACTTCCAGCTTTACTTCCGACATTAACGGAAGACCCACTCGTTGCTTTGCAACGAGCTTTGCTCTAGTTATTCTTAACATTCTTTTTCTGCCATCTTTAAAGCTTTATTTCTCGAAAACTATTCGCCCGATTTGCACAAAATTTTCCGGACTTATAGGACATCGGAGGGGATAAATGTTTTTAGTTAAATTTTTTGCTGACGTCACTTCCGGTTTCAGATATTGACGATTTTATAAATTTTTAAGGGTCATTTTGTCCATGCATCTCCTCCGAAACTAATCAAGATAGAAGCTTGAAATTTTCAGGGATTGTAGATGAATGTATGTAGATGTACCCCCATGCTTCCAATGATGAAAATTACTAAAGGCCTCAAAGCTCGCCTGGACCTGAAAATTGACACCAAATGTTTTCACGAAATTTTTGCACATTTTTTGTGAAATCTTTTGATGTACAAATATTTTTATAAAACATGTAATGCAAAAGTTGTTTCAAATTACACGGGCTTTCATTTGATATCAAGAAAAAGGGGCTGGCCCCTCAAATTAGGGGCCAAGAGGGCTGTAAAGTCTTCTTACAATAACTCTTTACTGAATAATAATTTGTTATTAATTATAGAAGCAAAAATGTTCATTGTACAGCTGTTTATCGATACAGTACCATACTTAAGTCATATGTTACGTAATTAGGGGTTTCAAGGGGCCAGAAATTCAAAATTCCGATCATTATTATATGAAAAAGGAGAAATATTTTGAAAAGCATTGAAGAACAAAAGTTGCTTAAAATAATGTTCTGTACAATATGCCACCTTTAATTTTTTTTGTTCATGGCCCCATTTAGGAGATAAAGGGTCGGCCCTTAAAAAACACATTTGTAAAGATATCCTAAGAACGGTTAACATTTCGTGAACACTTGTTTAACAAAATATTTTTATATTTGCAAGACCTTTCATTTGATATCAAGAAAAAGGGGCTGGCCCCGCCAATTAGGGGTCAAGAGGAGTCTTAAATCTTCTTACAAGAACTCTTTACTGAACAATTATTTGTTATTAATTATAGAAGCAAAAATGTTCATTGTACAGCTGTTTATCTATACAGTATCATACCTAAGTCATATATTACGTAATCATGGGTTTCAAGGGGCCAGAATTCAAAACTTTGATCATTAATATCTGTGAAAAAGGAATAAATATTTTTTAAAGCAATGTAGAACAAAAGTTGTTCAAAATAATGTTCTGAACAATATGATACCATAAATTTTGTTGTTAGTGGCCCCGGTAAAGAGTTAAAGGGTCGGCCCCTAAAATACAGTTGTTTAGATATCTCGATAACGGTTAACCATTCGTGAACATTTGTAGAACAAAATATGTTTATATTAGCGAGACCTTTTATTTGATATCAAGAAAAAGGGGCTGACCCCTCAAATTAGGGGCCAGAAGGGCTATTAAGTCTTTTTTATAATAACTCTTTTCTGACTAATAATTTGATATAAATCATCAAGCAAAAAAGGAGCTTTTATTAATCTTATTTTAAAACTGAAATCCGTTTTAAAATCGGACGATGCATTACAAAAATATTGGGATTTAAAAATTGAGTTTTCCGGAAATTTTGATTCCAGGTTCTTGGTTAAGAAAATAGTGTTATGTTAAAAGTTAAATTAACTCGTGCCTAAAATGATTCGGAAATTGTTAATTCGTACTTGAAGACATTCGGGACTTTGTTTTTATTAAGTCGTTCTAGAAATTGTTAAGGTTTTTGTTAATTCGTTCTTGAAATCATTCAGACATTGTTAGGTCGTTCTAAGAATTATTCGATTTTTAAAAAAATATTTTTTTCATTTTCTTTGTAGTTGGTTTTAGAACTCTGCTTCATACAGGAACTTCTATCTTTACTCTCGACACCACCGGAAGACCTTGTCGTTGCTTTGCAACGAGCTTTGCTCTAGTTATTTTTTTTTTCTTCTAGACGCCAACTTTGATCCTTAATATCTCGCTCGTTTGTTCACCGATTGTTTTGAAATTTTCAGGACTGATAACATGCCGCGTGATGTTGTCGTTGCATATTTTAGTTAAGGAAAATCCCCATCCGGTTTCGAGTTATTCCCCTTTTAGTAAAATTTAACGACTTCTTTTGTCCAGGGGGGTTTAACTATAACGATGACTGGCAGAGTCTCAAAGATGAGCTGGTTTGGAAGCTAATACATTGAATTTGTGCGAGATATATTTTATTTATTATTTAAATGCAAATAAAAGGGGTGGTATAGATGTTGAAACAAAGGTAAGAAAAAAAATCAAAAAAATTCGCGTATTTTCCGTGTTAGTTTTTTAACTGATAAAAATTTGTTATAACATGTATTTTAAAAGATCTTGGTCTTACCAAGACCTTTCATTCGGTATACAGAAAAAGGGGATGGCCCCTATAATTAGGGAGTTAGATGCGTCAAAAGTTTCTTGTCAATAACTTGTAAAGGAATAAAAATTTCTAATGCATTATTGAAGCAAAGTTGTAAAGAAATTAATTTTGAATCCTTCCGTGGTATTCAATTTAATGTTTTCGTAATTTATAGCCAGTATTTGCAGAAACAATTGTTGTCAGTTCGGTCCATTTTTGAGGGGGTGTGCACGTTTAGGAGGTTATGAAAGGGCTTTTTGTAATGCACTAACTGATACATGCAGCGCGCAAAAATAATTCTACATAAAGTTCCCAAATGTTTTTATTCATATGTACATATTCATTTCATAAAGATGAACCTCTTTGACCTTATTTTTGTTGTTTGTTTCATAACTGTGCCCCTTTCTATATTTAGATGCATTACGAGACTCAGGTAACCGATCGATAGAAGAGTCGCTAGCTGTATTCAGGCCGTCGCCTTGACGACAGTGCATATGCTGGTAGAGCTGGACGTACACACGTTTAACGCCCCACTGTGTTACTGTAACAGAGACATTTTGAATTGTTTCAGTACTGGGAGATGTGTTAATAAAATGGTTCGAATGCATAGTAATTAAACTCAACTTTTCTACAGTACGTATACACGGCCGTCATATAAAGCACAATGTGTATTACTGACATGACAAATGTACGCTGGCAATTTAAACGAACGCGGGATTGCTCCCGATAGAACATTTCTTTTAAAGCAAAACAAAATACTGATTTCCGATGGATATAATATTATCATCGTGGAGATGATTTTAAAAAGTGAACTTAATATTCGTATACGATAATATTTGAATCCAAAGCCGCTATTTTTAAGTAACGGTTATTAGGGATATTAATTATGACTTGCCCCGCGTTTCACGTTTTTTACTTGCAATGCATCTACAAACGAAAATACCAAACAACCTTCGGCAGCAATTTATAAATTATTTATTACATACTAGTACACAATATTAAAGAGATAATTAACTAAATTGTGCTTTATAATTGTACTCGCTATCTTCCGTGAAATAATGGCATGGAAAAAATGTTGTTCAATGTTCATCAAAAACGATGTAGCCTTAGCAGTCGAAAATAATTAACAAACTGTATATTGATAGATTGACACATTAACAAACATTCAGACCCACAATGTATTTTTTGCAAATTATATAAAATGTAGACTCAATAAGTGAATTTTTCCGTTTGGGGTATTTTGAATCACATGTGTACGCTATGTGTACATGTACATATAGATTAATAGCCATATAGATAAACACTTTCAGTGTTGAATTTTTAAAAGATATTTTGTATTTGCAATGCAATGCAATGCAATGCAAGGGCTATTAAATTCGAACAATGTACATACGGTAGGGATCGAACTGATACTGGTTCTGCTTGTTCTACAAACAGCGAATGAAATGCAAAGTATTAGGGTGTTATATTTAAACAAATAAGTATTGCTCTCTTAAAACCTTGCATTACTAAACAAAGTATTTCATCGGAAGCATTATTAGTTACCTTAGCTGCATATATGTAGCTCTCCGTCTGGAAAAATTGAGTACCATCCGAAATTTTTCATACAAGGGCTATACAGACTTGCAGCTAACATTACCTTAGAATTTGCCGCTGTTCATAAATTCATTAAAAGACGCGCAGATTCAAGTGGTTATATGTCGTTTGATATGGGATTTATGATGTCTATTTATATTATTTTAATTAAGGACAGACGAGACGTTCCTCAATTTTATATAATTTTCCTTGATATTTCATTCCTTATTTATTAACATTTAAACATGTTAATTCCAAAAAATTTAGAGTACATTACCAGGCTCGTTTTGGAGCTAGAATATTTCGAACTTTCCTTCAAATAGCACGCAAAATGCATTTGAATGCTTATAAGTAAAGTCATACTATATATTTTAATTTGAACACTTTATATTCAAACCAAAAAAATCATATTACATAAAGATTTAATTATGAAATAACACAGTGGAAATCTTCACATTGTGGAGATAGGAAAAAATGGAAGACACATGAAGGTCGCGTCTGACCTTAATATTATACAAGCAATAGTTTTCCAAAAAGCTTGCCTGACTACCCAAATTTATTCAATGGAAGCATGCATGTATCAATTAGGCTATCTTTTAAGAAATGAAATTTAATTTTCGCTGCGGGTCATAAATTATTAAACTGAACGTGCAGAGTTTAGAAGCAATTTCAATCTTTTTCTTCGATCGAGTGCATGTACCTGTACATCACTGGAAATTAAATCATTTCATTATTTTAAATCATCTTAGGAATGTACATGTATCCAGAGGCGGATCCAGCAATTTGAAAAAGGGGAGGGGGGGGGGTTCCATTTGATAAAAACCAATATGTGCAAAATTCATCATTTGTCAATAAACAAGGACTTTTTGAACATTTTCCGTGCGTATACAACTGTATTTAATAAACATTTATCTCATCACTATTTAATTCACATCTATTTCAACAGCAGAGTGCACTGCATTATTAAGCGTTTTGCCGTTTAGGTTTAGGTAAGGAAGATTTGCATAATATCTAACCTAAAAAAAACTCAAGTCTCCAGCAATGAGAAAGTGCGTCTATGTTTGATAGAAAAGAAACACTAAGAAACAAAAGATAACTCAGAATAACTAGAGCAGAGCTCGTGGCAAAGCCACGAGTAGGTCTTCCGTTGTTGCTGCGAGTTAAAAATATATGTGATGTGGTGTCAAACGATTATAATTACTAAACTTTCAGTTCTGTTTTTGTTATAAAAACGTGTTGTGATTGAAAGCCTGCATATACAACGTGTATTGAAAAAGAAAATAAGGAAATGTTTTAGGAAAACTATTTGTCGCACACAGTTTATGTAATCGTAACAAACATAATTAAAAAATGAGATATTTATTGGCGAATTAAATTTTCAGAGGGTAGCAAGCATTGTTGTAAACAGTATGTACTCATGGGTCATGTCAGGAATTGTGGTTTTTTTTAAAAACCGAACCCGTTTACAAAACACGTAACCTTTTCTCTAAGATAACTTCTTTATCTAAATATTTCTAAATTTTTGAAAACAGTGAACAATTTAGAATTGTTGCGTGCTGACAAAATTTACAGACCCTGAAACTTACTACTACACCAAAAAAGCGTGCGACTTACGTGCAAGAAACGTTTCGCGTTAACCGTTTAGGTTTCGTGTGAATCGTGAAGCGTTTCGTGTAAACCGTTTAGCGTTTCGGACAAAGCGTGCAGAGTTTTGGACAAAGCGTGTGAATCGCTTCGAGCAAAGCGTGCGAGAACCATGTGAAACGTTAATCAGATTTTATTCGGAACTCTCTGACAATTTGTTTCATAATGGCGCCCGTGTTTTACATTACATGTACCTTAAACTGTTTGTAATTGGCAAAACTCTTTTGTAGGTATTTTCATGAAATAAAATCTAGAGGAAATTATATACTTATCTTTTTACAACGAATATTTGCCAGAATCGAATAATTTTTAGAAAAATTACTAGTGGAAGACGAAGTTGAGGTTTTAAAAAATCATAGCTAGGTAATTATAAAACAGAAATAAATATTCTATCAGTGCGTGAAGTTGTTTGCCATTTGCACGATTATTTACCGAATTGTTTACAAATTAAAAATGTGACCCAGATATGAGCTGCCGGAAGTTCAAAGCAGAAAAAACGAAAATGTGAAAACAATTAAGCCTTACTATGAAAATAAGTTTGTTATTGATCCCTATTTAGTGGATAATAAGTAAATATAATTCATTTAAAAAGATAATGCATCATATCAAATAATAATGGAGCTTTGAATGAAATTACGACTTCAAATAGAACCACGTGTAGTTTTCCTAGTTTCGGTTCATTGCGACAGAAGTATTATTTGGCTTCATATATTGATAGATATACGGGAAAAACAAAGGGAAATGGCATCTACTTATCATCAATTACTATTATAAAGTGTTTTTATGATAATTCAATATTATAAAGTAACGCAAATGAAAACTGTTCAAGTCCAGATTTAATTTGACGGGAAAACGGTATGATAAAAATAACGATCATATTATTTGTTTAAAGGACATATTCCCATTATTGTTTTTCCTTCTTCATTTATTCTCTATTAAAATGTACCTCTAGTATATTTTTGAAATTAATTCGCCTCAAAATATTCGGTCAGAAGTGATAAAGGGCGCTTAATTCGATACTGGGAAACGAATTCGAAACTAGGAAAATGGAGGGGGTGTTGAAATTACTTCCTTTATATTTTTGGAAGTTTGATACTACAGTTTAGAAGGACAAAGAAACGCGATTTAAACATAAAAAAATAATTATTTGGGATTCCGATAATAATAGTTGCATGCACGAAGAAACCGCATACTGATTCGTTACCGGTAAAATGACTGTATAATATTAAAATTCGCTATACATAAAAAATATTAAATACAATTAGCAAAACATGATTTCTGTTGGAACAAGCCTTAATCAACTTTAACTTACACGAGCATGTTTTGATAAGCATGTATTTTTTTTTTTTTTACATCGATAACTCTTACTAAGACCATTCGGCTTTGTACAAGCGGCACACATAAACACATAACCTCGGACATCGGGTGAGACCTGCACCTGGCTGAACCTGTCAATCCAACTCTGTGTATTTGTTTTCATTGGATGGTCAAGCGTCTCTTTTTTTGTCAATAGCCAATGGAAAAATGAATGACTTCAAGGTAGTCGGAATCAGTATTTGATGAAGCACACAATTAAATGATAGAAAATTTATTAATTATTTGAACAAAATTAAATGTCAACATAGAAAGAAAACATACTGATCATTTCTATGAATTGCGGTAAGTAAGTTCTTTGGAATCCCGATTATAGATATTTTTACAAGTAATTATTATAATTATTTAAACCACTGTTAACGGAAAACAAGAGGTCTTAGAAGTAATTAATTCACAGGGATTTGCCTACAATGTACACAGTCATGCAATTAATTATTATGGGAATCTTTACGTATGGTACTTAATTCAAATAGATCATGATAATCTATACAATGTACGCCGTTATACATGTACATGTAAGGGTCGCACGTGGCGATTGAATTAACACAGACTGACCGAATAAACAAACGGGTGGGAAAGTGAAACAAAATGTTACACATAAGGCGAAGCCACCAAAAATGATTTTCGACAGATCTTGATATCGTTTCGCCAAAATAAAAAAATACAGCGCGAGCTCCGGTCAGCGGGGCGGGAGGAGGGAGGGGGGCAGCAATGAGTTCGCTTCTACAAAGAAACGAACGACCATGTAGAAAAACTACAGAAGTGATTAATATGTGACCGATAGCACTAATCTAAAGTTGTTTAAAACTCATGTGAATATTCTTTTAAATAATCATCGAATGCCTCAACTCAGGACATTCTTTTATCGTGCTAGCACCTACCGCAAACATGTAACATGGAACTTTGATTATAATTTGATTTGATTTTTAAACTACCTTGTACGCTATCGTATACATCAATGCTTAATCAATTGTACACGTAAAATAAATTTATCGTTTCAACAGTTGAAAACATAATAAAATATAGTTGTGTCCGTGCAAAATATGAAACATGAACGCGTGATAAGGTACATGTAGAAGATCACGAACCGACCGCGGATCACTTGTCCACTCGCGCCGGATCTCCTCAGCCATGTGCGATGGATGATCATCATTTAAATGTTTAATATTTAGGGTTTGTTGTTGTTGATTTAAAGCATTATTTGTACAGTTTATAAAATATTTTACATAAACAAACCAACCATTAATTTATGTCTGACGATGTTTCCGATTTGGAGTAATATCGTTCATTAATATTCATTTACACTCAAATTTAATTAAAAAAATACAAAATGGACAAACTTTGATAACATAAAATTAAAACAGTTCTTGTATTTACGGCTATATTAACTCAAACACGTTCATATGCATGGAAGTGTGAGTCTCGGTGTGCGAATCTTGTGTATTAAATAACCGCTATGTAGTGCAGCCGTGGCCGAGATCCTCGGCCGTGGGCGAACGATAGATTACGTAAAGGTACAACGCACAGACCCGCACAGCTCAGAACCCAGGAAGCTTTGAAAAGATTGCAGTATAATGACCATACTCTATCAAATAGAAGTTATTTATTTTAAACTTAAAACCCACAATTGATCTATGTCTATTATTGCTTTAGATTGAAAATGACATTCCTTTATTAATTAACTGAACGATTTCTTAATTGACACCCAATCGTTTAATCCATAAAAAAATATGTATAATTAAAACGAAAACAATTCTTGAGTTTGCGAATAAATAAAGTCATATATGAGAGACGCAACTCTCGTGTATTAGATAACCGCTGATCGCTAGGTAGTCCAGCCGCGACCATGGTGACCGATTTTCTCGGCCGCGGGCGAGGGAGAGTTTACGTAATGGTACACACACACAGCTCTGATTCAAGGTAGATTTTAAATGCATGGAGTTAATAACTAAAATGTAATGCATAGCTTTTTTTTAATTCCATATTTTGTGGTTTACTAGAAAAGAAAAACAATGATTTGTTTTCCAAATCCCGTTTTTTAAGGATTGTGCATTATAAGAACTTAACAACAATGACTTAAACTCCTAAAATAAAGCACGTATTCTAAAAAAAAAAATTCTTATGAATTCATGCCGTTTGTATAAACCAGCATACATTTTTTGCGGTAACTTTATGCCAGTTGTACGCGCAAAGACTTTCGATAACTTGTCAAATGAAAACAGGTACATGTTAACATGTAAAGCTTTTTACACTCATACTACACAAATCTCATACAAAATAACATTGTAACGACCTTTATGAGATCCCAACAAACAACTTTTCCAGCGACAGCCATATCAAAATCCTAACCGTTTTTGAGTTATTAAGCAAAAACTTTTAGGGGCCATTGGCCCTTAATTTAAGGGGCCAGCCCTTTTTTATTGGTGTCAAATGAAAGCCCTTAATATTCTGTACAACTTTTATTCTACATGTCTTAACAAAATATTTTTTGTTTAAAAGATATAAAGGAAAACATGTCTAAATTTTTGCACTTTTTTAAATCCTGTTTTTTGACCCCCTACCTTTTCCTAAATAAAAAACGTAATCTAAAAACAAAAACCGATGTGCACCACTACAATGTCTCTGCTATTCAAATTCGTTGGATTCCCATTCCCTGCTATCATAGTCTCAGAGCCTTTGTCTGGAAACAAAAGGCCCTAAAAATTTTTAAAAGGGGAATAACTCTTTAACGGAAAGGGAATTCTAAACTTTATGAATTGCTTAAGATAGTGTTTTGTAAAGTACATTAGCCCTGAAAATTTGAGCAAAAACCGTTCAGAAATGAGCAAGATATGAAGCCTCAAAGTTCGCGTCTAGGAAACAAAAAAAAAAAAGAAAAATAAGAAAAATCTTAACCCGCACAATAATAGAAAGGTCTTCCGTTGGAAACGGAAGACCTTAATTACGACAAACTATTATAAAAATTGATATTTTGGTAATTTTTTTTATGTCTTTGATGTTTATAAATTCTGAACAGTTTATCGATTTTGGTGTTTTAAATAAAGGTCTAAATGATAGGATATGACAAAAGAATGGGAATAATTTATCTGCTGAATAAATGATGCGTGTGTAATACAATGGTAAAAGCTATTGTCGTCCCAGGGAACTTGATGTGACCTCTGTAATGGGTGCGCTACATCATCTGGCACTAGTACAAATGCGATCATATTTAGAAAAGTTTTGGAAAGGTGGGCATTTTAAATAAAAGTAAATATTCCAATTATATGAATTTATATTTGTTTTAATTAATCCAAACTGATGATTCTTTGTTAATGATGATAATCCAACACAAACTATTACTTACATTGTACTACTTAGACAATGTGTATCATCTTGTTGCGATGACACCTCCCTCTTTTTTTTTTTTTGACCTTTCAAATATGGCAATCTATTTTTAAATCAGGATTACACACGTGCAATGTGAAAAGCCCTTTTAATTGAACATATAA